>JAECUM010006662.1:0-29322 GCA_016617855.1 Megalonaias nervosa | reverse complement strand
CATTTGGGTGCTTGCCATAAACACATTTGTTGAGTCAGTCCAAACACTCACTGGATTAGATTCGTCTACTAGACTTTTTTTTTTTCACAGACAGCTCGATATCGGTATCTTTTCTTACATGGAAGATATGAACACCAGTCTACCATCACAAGCGGCCAATGAGGTGGCAGCAAAGTGTAGCCGCTTACCAGATGGCCTAGCAAACTTAAACGTTGTTAAATCTAGTCAAACCCACATTAAATCGATATGAAAATTATTTATTTTCTCATAAATTGTGAGTATTAAAATCGTTATGTCTTTAATCTGCTGAAAGACAAAATTAAACTATGATGTTGATGAAATTTGTGGTGGTACTCGCGATTTGCATTGGTAGTCGGTCAACTACACAAATCTTAAAACCCACATGTTCATGATCTCATAGATACCGTAGTCATGTGATATCAGTAATATCCCATTTCAAATGTTGTAGACGAAAATATTAAATGAAAGTCGTATGATGGTTGTAATAAAAATACAAAATCGAAAGAACCCTAAATTACCTATATTTATTCTTAGAACAACTGCCGGGTTTTGTTGTGTCACATGACTACCATGTTAATTTGTGCTCTCAGCTTGATGAATTTGACCAGATAGCAGTGACAGCGACAGGTTTCTTGTTGTTCTCAAAATAAATATGTTGAGAATTATATGTTCTTTCTGGTTTTTACAGAAGGTATCTGACTTTCATTTAATATAATTGAATTTTGTACAACAACATTATAAAGGAGTTTGCTGTTGATATCACATGACTGTTGAGATTTGTGAAGTCATGTGACTAGTAATGCAAATGGCAAGTACCAAATCAGGTTTCATATATGCTGTAGTTTTGTCTAGACTGTCAGCAGATTAAAGACATAACAATTATGATACTTGCCATTTCTGAGAAAATAAATCATTTTCTTACCGATTTTGTGCAGGTATGAGTCAATATAACATCATTTAAATTTGCTAGGCCTGCTGGTAAGTGACTACCATATGCCGCTACAGCACAGTGGTGGCAAATTCCAAATTTTCAATATGCAATTTCTCTGACTCCACATCCCAACCTAAACGTCCATGGAGTGGGAATATGTGGAGGAAATCCGGATTAGAAAACGGACTGCTATTCATTTTAAGCCAAATTTTTTGTCCAAAATGTCAAATCTGAGCTGAAACTATTACACAGCGACATGTGGCTTGAAGCATTGGTTTCAGATCTTAAATGGAACGCCAGAGAAATGGAGAAATTGTCGTCCCTTGTATCAGATTAAAAGACGATACGAGCCCCGGTATCAGTACAAGTTTGGGGACTGGTTTATCAAATTACAAGAAGACAAGTTGATTTTACAGAAAATTCAGTCCTTTTTAATACAGCAATTATAAATTTGAAGGTCTTCTGACAAAATTTAAATCAACCCTTTTGTAAATGTTTTTGAAATGATGGATTTTTGACCAAATCGTCTTAAGGAGTTTAAGTTATTTGAAAAATCTTGTTTGGGATTTTATTGGCACAGGTCAAATCATGGTTAAACTTTTTTCCTACAAGATAAGATTCTAATATTTTGCGTTTATTGTTTTTTCATACTGTGATAGGAAATGTTACTTTGTATAACATGCATATACATTGCTATATAATTATTTAAAATTAAAGGTTTGAAAGGAAACAAAACCAGTTTATGTTATGTCGTTTCCATGTAGCAACATAATGCAGGTCAGCAAAGTTAGAATTTGTATTCTGTACATTGTAATAACCTTACATGTCAGTTTCTAGGAATATAATCAAACTTGTTTCGTTTGATACATTTTATGGTTTTGTACATGATCATCTTTTCTGACTTAGATGGTTTTTTTGAGTCTTGAAATAGAAACATCTTTAGATTTAGAAAATGCATTTTTTATAATCTAAAATGTTCTATAATTCCATTCAGTAACGGTCATATGTGAACCTTGAAAAACATAATTTCTTCCTGGAAAAACCCTGGAAATGGCCTGAAAATTTATCTTCAGAAAAGCGTGGGAACCATGTTCTTGTCATGTTCTTTATTAAAATTAAAGTAAAAGACCCGGCCTTATTTACAACTTAGAATGTTCAAGAAATGAACTTTTGACCTTCATCCTATGCCTCTTAAAGTGTCTTAGATTTTTATGTTAAAGTTTGCATCAGAATTATTTATTCCTATCTTAAAATCCATAGTGCAGTCAGTTGTTTAGTTGTGTTTGGTGAGAGGATTTATTTATTTACATTAATCATTGGAATTACAAAGTGCTCATTGATACCTTTGAAATACTATTTTGGAACTGTTGTGAATTCAGTTAAAGACATTCTGAATTATATCATTGTGATACAGCAAAATGTAGCACATTACTCTTGGCACATCAGCACATTCAAGAGTAGAAATTAGAATACCACTGGACTTGTGATACAGCTTTTAGGACTAGTTGGGATTTAATTCACAGTACTGTAAGTTCTTTTTAAATTTTCACTTTTGTATTCTAGAGAAATAAATTATTTGTTGAATTTTATTAAACATGTTGGTTTCTCACTTTCTATTACTTAAAGACCATAGAGTCAAAACTAATATATCTATATATATATATATATATATATATATATATATATATATATATATAAGTACATGCACACACAAACATGTGTGCACACACATCCCACATGCACTAAAAATAACGTGTCTTTTAAATGGTTTGTATAAAACAGTTTGGTATTCCAGTAATGTTGGTCAGCAGTTACATCAACATATTTAAGTTTATCATTACATATAATATTTCATGTTAATGTATGAATTTGTGAGATTTGAATTGTGGTATTGTGCTTGTATTCTGTTGTGCTGTCATGTTACCTAAGCAAGGTCATTTCAGGTGGGCCAGTTGATTGGAATGCTGACCAATACATGCATTGTTTACCAAAATAATTAGAAATGCTAGCTTTGTATGTAACGGTAAGCAAAGTTGGCATTCAGAATTTGGATCTTGTCAGATCAAGTCCATAATGCAAAAATTGTTGTAGAGAGATTCAAAATTTACAAACTCCGTAAGAGTGAGTGAGGTAATAGATTTAAAAATTGGAAAAGGAAATTTCTTCTTTGAAATTTGATGTGTAAAATTTTGTAGATTATAATTTTTTGAACCAAGAATTTAAATTACCAATTTCTCATGCAAAAGTGGATGACTTTATGAATTTCTGCTTTAAATATTGGGGCATAAAATGTTGCAATTATTTGCAAATATAAAATATACATGACATAAGAATTTATGAAACCACATTTTTGAACAGTGGAGAAAGTCCTGATATGTTTGGAATAACATTTCTGTGTTTTAAAGACTGAGCTTGTAAATTGTTGGGGTGGGGAACATTTTTCTTTCTTTTAATTATCATCCAAAGTAATTATGAACAGATATTGAATAAATATGTCTGTAACTTTTATTCTTTTCTGTATATTGTTTTTCATTCCTATAGCTAAGGTCAATCTAACCCACTTGTTGCTTCAAAGACTGGAAGATCTGAAAATGCTAATTTTCCAGATCATTGAGTTTCAAAACCATATAGTACAATGATCACCTCTTAAACTGACCAGCAGCTACCTGCATTTTATGACCAGAATCCCTTTGCACCAACAAGTGTGTGTTTAATCTAGCCCATCTAGGACAGCTGGCCGTATGCAGTTAATACATTTCTGTAACTTGCTGCAGCAATAATATACATGAAGGACAGGAGAACATACACAATAGTAGCTAGTAGTATACTTGTTCACATTTCAGTTATGACTCCCCAAATACATAACAAAACAATAAAGTAGAACCATAGTCTAATTAGTTAATGATAATTTTGATTTTATGAAAAGTTGAAGTAATAATGTAGCAGTTTTGCACATGTTCACTGTACAGAGCTCACCTGGATTTTTAAAGGGCTTTCCAAGGCCACTTTTATCCAGAATTCCAATATTTGCTATATAACATAAAAATATTATATAGAAAACTGAGTCTAGGACAGAAACTGAAGGTCATAGAACTGGGATTCTGTCTGCTTAGAACTCAGACTGCAGCTTTGTCCTTGAAGGGTTCTTCACTTGTAATATTGGTACAGGACATTCTTCCATATCATGTCTGTGTTTCATCACAGGCAATGTGGCAGATTACTGACGTCTTTGTTAAGGCTGATACAACTGCATTAATTTCAAAAAGCTTTTGAAACTGAAAAACGTAATTGGTAATTTTATATTTTAGTGTATTACACTTAAGTGTTTACTGCTACCCCATGTTTGGAAAAGAGATTATCCAGTCAAGTCCACGTTAGTGGGAATCAAGATTTAACAGTCACTTTTCCAATAGCATTAATGGCATCAATAGTTTCTTAGGGTTTGGGTTGAAGTTTTTCATTTGTATATATTTCCTAAACCTTTAGATATATTCTTATGATACTCATTAAGAGAAATCATTGTACAGTATGCTCCCTTTATCTTGTGAACATTTGCTTTGGTTTTTGATTAAGGTTTTTATATTTGATTTTATTTCCATATTTTTTCATACTTTTCATTAAAGGTCATTGAAAGTCACTGAGAAATGAACACCTGATTTCAAGACCTTGAAAGTCATTGATTTTTCACCTAGGCCATTGAAAGTCATTTTGAAAGATTTTGCTTTAAAAGAATATATGATGGAAAATTTCACTTTTGAGTCGTTTCTTTTACAATTTGTGAGGATTTTAAGTATGGTTTGATTTTCCATCATATGCTGGCCATTCCTTCATTATCAGAATCCACAAGAAGCAATTGAATATCATGCATAGTGCCCCTTTCACATGACATTAACACGTGCACCCTTTCATGTCACAAAGTTTTAAATTTTCTACCAAGCAAGGATGGATTATTTGCAACAGTCATTTGAATGAGCAATCATTGCATAATGCCTGGAAAATGAACATTCAGTGATAGTTGGCTGCTTGAGGGAGACTTTATTAAGTGGTGGAGGTAAGATACAACCTTGCAGCATTGAACACTTTGTGTAGTGTGCAAGAAAAATATTGCAAGAATGGGCATTGCTGCTCTAAGGTGCCACAGAAAAGGAAACAAACAATTGGAACTAATGAAAATACATGAGCCCACAGTTTGGTGTCAGCATTCATATGTTCAGAGCAAAATACATCTAATTCTTTGCCATCGCTGTTGTCTGCATCAGAAAAGTTGGTTTCAACTCGATCAGTGGGTTCTGCAATAGGGGTACAGTTTCGGTGACATGTTGTATACATGGCAGTGATGTGCCGAAGGCTGAAATATTTTAAGTGTCATTAAGTTGAATAATTTTATTTTTTTTATTTGCATTTTTATTTTAAATAATTTGATGTTGTTGTAGGGTTTAACGCCATTTTCTTCACACGTTAGGCTGTACATGGCGGCCAGTATTAATGGTGGAGGAAGACCCCAGGAAAACCCCAGAAAGAACCATCGGCCCACAAGAAGCTACAGGCAAGCTTTCTCACATACCCACATTGGCCGAAGCAGAGACTCGAACCCATGCAGACAGAGGTGAGATGGTAGTGATTCGTAACGGAGAGCGCTTTAGACCACTTGGCCATTCAGGGCCCCCAAATAATTTAATACCTGAAGGTAGTGATTTAGCTGTGACACACCTCATTTTCCACTGGGATGCTCTTCCCATGACCAATCTGTAAAACAGCTAAAGGCTAGTAAACAGCCATGAAGAAAATGTGACTAATTAACAGTTAATTGCTACTGTAATTATCTTGTGAGAAGGACTGCCCATCTGATGGCTACTCTGACATGACTTCAGAGAAATCAGTGTTCTATTGAGTGTGAGTGTAAGCACCTGTGACTATTCGGCAGATAGACGATGCACTATCTTGTTTAATGGTGTTTAAATTAAATTACATTAAATTGTCACTGATGTAAATATAAATCATTCAAGTAATCAAAGCTTTCCCATTGTTTGATTGGACAGTATTGTCAAACATCGATACGCCACCTGAGTAAAGCTGGATGAGTCCAATCATCAAGGAGATGCTTTTTGTCAGCAGGTGGGGCCAGGCAAAAACTATCAGCAGTATCTTGATGAAAAGAAATAGGAAGCAGCTTAAAGAGGACAGAAGAAGAAATATAATCATAGAGTAAATTTAATAATTTAAAGCACTAGAAATGCAGACTGGAGGAAAATGTCAGCTGCCTGGAAAAGGCAGCCGACAAACTGGCAGATGCACAGAATAGAAAGGGACACTCACACTAATATCACAGTCCCTTGGACTCCAAAGAATAGGAAAAGAAAAAGAAGAGCAAGTGAAAGCACTGGAGTTGCGCCTGGAGGAGAAAGCACAGCAATTAAAGAGCAGTGGTTACCATTTGGGTCCAGTTACAGCAACTTTATTATAAATATAATTTCCCGTTCATATTTCATTACATTTATTTATTTCTGTATTGTTTTTAATTTGTTTCTTGTATTTAAGATAGAAACTTGTTACTACAAGTAGTCATTGAAAACTGAAATTGTTCATTGCAAAGTCCTCGAATTTCAGTTCTCCTGATCTGTATGTACCCTGTGATGTGTTCATGCTCAGTCTTAGAAAATTTGTGTTAAGGTTTTGGTTGAATGTTTGGTTTGTTTGGGCTTGTATTTCCTACACTGCTTGATGAAAATGTGCATTAAGGTTTGGTGAATGTTTTTTGATTTGCTTATATTTCTAAACCCCTTGACAGAATTTTTTAATAATTGGGATGAATCATTATGAATCTAAGACAATTCATTCTGTAATAAAGTTCTAGCCACATCAATTCAGGACAAGGTCATATTTATAGAAAATTTGCATTTAGTTTCTTGTAATTTTTTTTTTCATTTGCTTAGATTTGCTTAGCCCTTTGACAGCTCTTACTTATACATTGGATGAATCATTATATGGCTAACTTAAGACAATTAATTTTATGACACGCTCGTTCAACCTTGTGACCTTGAGTCAAGGTCACATGTCTTGCAGTAGTGCTTTGTTTGTTGGCTCATCCTTGCCCTGGCCTTGTATTTACTAGTGTTCAGTCAAAACACCCCAAATGAGAACATGCCTTTCATGTTTTGTCAAATTTGACACTAATTGATGATTCCACTAAATAAGAGGTAATCAGGTCTATTAATTAACATAGCATTTTCTATAAAGTCTTGGAGTTTTTTAAACTTACCTCAACATTAGAGAATATTTATTGGTTTCTATTATAAATTTCATGTAAACTGAGTAAAAGAAAGTACTGTTATTGAAGTACATTTATACCAAAAGCAACCAAAGTGTCAGACCATCATTGAGCTATGCTGCCTTATACTGAACTATACACTGATACTCCATTGCATATTAAATCACACAAAGCCTGGCTTGGCAGTGGTCGGTGCTTCACTGAATTTTGAATAATAAAAAAAAACAATTGTTAGGTATAGAGTTTGGTGATTCTTTAATTTATAAAGGTTAACATTTCAGTTTTGAGCAGGATTATATATATATATATATATATATATATATATATATATATATATATATATATATATATATATAAAACATACTGTTATACAGGTTAGGGAATTTTCAATTAGAAATTCTCAAACCTGTATGATAATATTATTTGTATTATTATTAATTCTGCCTAGTATTATCTTGCATTCTCCTCTAAAATCTAGGGATAACACTTTCTCTTCTTTTTGTAATTCTCTCATTCTCTCTCTCAGTAGTGTACTAATGGGGTGGGGGTAGTGGACAGGCAGTTGTCCCAGGCACCAAAGGTCTTGGGGTGCCAAAACCATGAGTGCCAGAGTTCTTGGGGTGCCAAACCCATAGGCACCAGAGGTCTTGGGGTGCCAAAACCACAGGCCTTCATTGTTTCCCTGGGTGCCATTTACCCTTAATTCACCAATGCTCTCTCTCTCTCTCTCTCTCTCTCTCTCTCTCTCTCTCTATATATATATATATATATATATATATTAACATAATGAACAAGTACCCAAAACTTTTCAATATTTCAATATTCAGTCAATAACCTATTTATTATGTGCTAAAAAAGAAGGATATTGTTTTGTTCCATTATGTTACAGTAATAGCACAAATAAAACAGCATATTATTTCAGTGTTTTTAACATTTTACATGCTGTTCAGTAGCACACTACTTTAAAGCTATGGAAGCACATGTGTACTTCGGCTAATTTTTATTGAAGTTAACATTTTGCTGTCATGTTACTTATAATGCACAAAGAATGATTAATAATTTATTTGACCATGAAGGTACATACATTAAAAAAAATACTTGGACTTAAGAGATCAATCTTCAGTTTCATTCCAAATAGTCCCAGGACTCGCATCTGCTCAAACAATGAGTCCTGCTCAAATGTAATGAGTACAATGATTCTGCTAATAAATGGCGTACACATTGAGATACATTAATTTTCTTTATTTATAACACAGAATTATTACAACAAGGTCATTATTAACTACAAGATCAACTCCTTCACTTTACTTTAGTTCATAATTTCACCTGTCTTTCTTAGATCTCAAGGCCTGTAATACTGACTTGTAATCAAATGGCACAGTACATAGTTTTACAGCCATCAGTGTGTGCTGAGTCTCAGTATTCAGCCTGTTTATAGCTTTAACCAGGATTCTGTTCTGGGCAGAAAACCCACGCTCACATCCAGCAGTATGTACTGCTGAAGTTAGTGCAGATGCTGCTAACTTGAGCAAGTTTGGAAAATCCTCTCTTTGGTGGCGGTCAGTTAAATGCCACAGTTTACACATCACATCTAGTGGGTACTTCTCAGCCAGAACTACTTTCTTAAGGAAAGTCCACTCTATTTTTGGAGTCAATAACAGGTTCTGAAGTTTTTTTCTCAATACTTCCGTTAGTTTCCCATTGTACAATTTTTGCTTCTCCATAATATGTATACAGTCTGTCAGTCTCTTCATCTCCGTATGTATCCACTTCTGTTTTTGACATCATGCTGATCGGTCGCATAGCAAGAATGCCCAAGTTTGTAAGTAGGTCATCTGCTGGAAATCTAGACTGAATGTTCTCAGCTAATGAGTCAATGTAGAGTTTAGTGATTTTCTCCAGGCTGAAGTTGTTCTTTGTGATCTGATGATGCTCCTTAAATTTATTGCCCTTCAGGTCTTCCTGGAGCTTTTGCATGTATGGAATTTCAAAGCTATATACCTTCTGCAGATCAGCAGTACACTTATCAGTTTTCACCTTCACAAGGGCCACATCCACATTTTCTTTATGGAAGAACTGGCTGAGAATGGTTACAGGTGCCATTGCATCCATCATCATGTATGTTGTAGAAATAAAACTTTCAGTAGCTGTCTTTTTCTTCATCCCTCCAGCTTTGTGATCCTGTGACTGGCTTCAACCAGGTAGGTAAGTAAGCTATCAAGAGCTCTCCATACAGCAGTCAAGGCACTAAAGTAAGACAACCACCTCACTGAATGGAGCTCCTTATATATGAGACATGGATCATCTAAAACCTCCTGTATGGCATGTAGTCAAGCCTCTCATTGACTACTTCCCTTAAAATAGTAGAAAAGATCAGTTAGTATTTGCTGATGCTTTTTTAATGGTTCTATTTTCTCTGCGGCCTGGGAGGTACAGTGCCAACCTGTGGGCAACACAGTGAACATTATGCATAAGAGGATTTTCCCTTCTCAATATGCAGCTGCTCGTTTTTCCTTGCCCATCATAGCAGATGTTCTATCTGACCCCAAACTCATTATTTTTGCTATTGAAACACCCTTTTCTGACATTTCTTTCATAATGGATGCAGCGATTCCTTTCCTAGTGGCACCTAAGCATTCAACATCGCACACATAATGACACTCTGGAATAAAGTCTTCATTCAATGTCTGAACATACATGACCAGCCTTTTCCTGTTGGAAATGTCAGTGCTCTCATCTGCAAGTAATGTTACCACAGGAGATTTCTTAATTTTAACAGTTACAGCATTGTTAGCAAACTCTGCTAATGACTCCAGCAGCTCACTTGGCAGTCACTGAAGATTCATAATTGATATTACTTTTTCTGAGAACGTCAAGATCTTGAATTCCTAATTCATGTAAAAGATTCACAAAAGGCTTAAATTTGTTCAATGGGATGTCTTCATCTGCCATCCATTTAACAACCTTCAGTAAGGCAGTTATAGCTTTATCTTGATCTGACATGATCTTTGAACTGCATTTTTCAAAGTTATTTCGTAACTCTGTGGCTATTAGACATAATTTGTGGTCAGCAAGATCTGCATGTCTGGCTAACATTGAATTTTGAAAATTTCTGTTCCTAGCAATCTTGTTCATACCATTTACCTTTTTATTGTCTGTGCATATCTCACAATACATAAAGTCCTCATTTTTATTTGCACAGCCATTGTCATATCGCAAGCCACGAGTGCGTTTTTAGCCACTTCGGCTGAAACTGTTGAACTTTTGGTAATTTATGCATTAGGCTGGAGGCTGAGCATATGTTTGCATCCTGAACATCAGATGAAGAAACCAAATGCTGCTGATAAGTGGAATTTGAATCTTGAAACAAAATATCCAATGTCCTTTGCTTAGGGTCAATTTTCATCATATTCTTGGGCAGCATTTTAACCGGAAACATGAGGGGAACTGATGACATCCCATAATAGTATCCTGGTAAGGAGTGGTACCACATGACCGTTGCAGAGATAATATTTGCCTAGTGAAAAGAAAGTCCTGTTAAACAAGAATCACAGTAAGCACGTTGTTGTTCCTGTAAAATTTCTTGCATCCAAAGGAATGCACATATGAACAACTAATGAGTCCCTGCCTTTTTTTGTGCATGCTGGACGCGGGATGCAGGGGTAGATTAAATCACTGGGACTAGATAAATTGAGTATAAATGCGTATTTCTTTATTTTTTGCAGGGAATTTTGGTTCTCCTACTTGTGGTTTTCCAGGGCTTTTGGCAGTCCAAGGAATCACCATCAAATAAGGTACTGTGTTATCTTTACTATTTAAGTCCTCCTGAATCTAAGATAGCCCTTAAGGCTGCATTTTTTTCCCACTTTCCACAGCATGACAAAACTGTGAGTACATTATGCTTCCTGAATGAGGCACCATTGCATCGCAGGTTAACTTCCTGGTAGATGCTGGTTCCAATTTAAAGCTTAATTGACTAGAATAAAAAAAGTCAAGGTCCTTGCTCAAATGCACATTAACTCATTAACCTCCGGCGCTTTGTTTACGCAGCAGGAGGTAGTAGCCTACTTCCAAGCTCAGTAGCGTCAAGGTCATGTATGATACACTAAATTGGGTGGTATTATAGAAAGGTAGACGGATGTAGCTCTACAATGATACCAGATAATCTGGGCGTTCTAGTGGCACTACAAAATACAGAGGGAAAAACGTAAATTTTTGGAACGGAGTTTTTTCCACCCAAAATTCGCCCGAGGTCGGAATCCGATTTTGTGTCCGGACTTTAGACTTTTTGGCCTCAGATCTAAGGCAGACTGGTGTGAACTGCACACAGACAGGTGAACCTTTGCAAAAAGTAGGATAAGATGGGCATTTGGAATAAAGAGTGGTCTTGATACAAAAATGATGGGTTCGTTAAGCAAAAACAAAAAAGAAAGAACTCCAACTTTTACCCTTCTGCTTATGTGCAGGTGAAATAGCCAATGAAAAACGATGTTTCTAACACAACTAGGCATTAGGTTAACCTGAAATCTCTTGGAGGTCGATGTATTAGGATGTATTCAGAAATAGCCCCAAAATGTGTTTCCTTCTCGCATTTCAGGCAAAAACGACAAAAACCTCCAGGGGTTAATGTGTTAACACATAGCTCAATGGGACCCGTTCTGTATTTATATTTATCTGTATCTATTGAGTCATCCACTAGGGTGTGAAACAGTACAGCTCTGCCACATATTATACAAATCATGGTAAACAACTCACAATATTTAAATAAATATATCAGTAAACCTCTCCTAATGTATTATAACGATTACTGTTATCATAGAAAAATTTTGCTCCACAAATTAGTTTTTGGCTACACTGGGCATAAACCAGGATAGCTTATGATGTGACCAGTTGTGTTTTCCAACTTCCATCTGTTAGCACAGGTTTGTTGTCTCCACTTCTAAACTACTTGGAGGAATGCTATACAACCTTACACACATTCATTCCATGGTCTAATATAAATAGTGTTGATATGATGTCCAATATGACCACCACAGCAGCCATCTTGAAAATTTTGTTATTGCTACTCCTCATGAATGGAAAGTCATATAGATGAAAGGTTTTCATCAAAGAATTCTTATGATATCTAATTGGTCCTAAATAAAAATGGTTCTGTTTTAAGTTTGGTATGGCCATCACAGAGGCCATCTTGAAAATCTTGTTGTAGCTACTTCTTCTGATTGAATAATCATATTATCATGGGGTTTGCACTAAAAGACTTCTTATGATGTCTTGTTCTTCTTAAATGAAGAGGGTACAAATCTAGTTTCCTTTATGGCAACCACAGCAGCCAGCTTGAAAATCTTATTGCTACTTCTCTTGAACAAAAAGCCATTGTTATGGGGTATTCACCAAAAGTTTTCTTATGATCTCTTGTTGGTTCTTAATGAAAACAGTCCTGAATCTTATGTTCAGTATATGGCCACCCCAGCAACCACCTTGAAAATCTTATTAATTAACATAGGGTTTTCATCATAAAGCTTCTTACGATGTCTAGTTAAACCTAAACGAAAATGGTTCTGCTCACAAATCCAGTATGGCTGCATCAGTGGCATTCATGAAAATCTTGTTATCTCAACTTAACTTGAATGGATTGGTCAGAGATACTTTCAGCACTTAGTAAACTGAAGAAATGTATTTATCTTAAATTCCTTTAAATTCTATTTGGCAGTGGCCAGTAGAGATTGCATCTTTGAGGGATGTCTGTTCATTGTTGTAATTGAAGAAAGATCTTTTAAAATTTACCCAAAAAGGATTTCATGAAACTCTGCTGTATCACATCTGTAAAATTGTGTGTATGTTTAATGGCTTTCAAATGAAACTTAAATACCAAACTTTAACACAAAATCTAAATGAGAGGGAATAGGTCTGACAAAGTTTGTCCATATTAGTCATGGTTTCCAGATTCTTGTCATTCCTGTCTAGATTATTGGTAGAGGCTATGCTAGCTTTTGTTTTTGTATGCCTCAGATAAGGGTCCTGAAATTCATGGGGCCATTGCCATTTATTGTTTCCAAAATATAAACATTCACAAAAGGTACTTGTTAATGCAATTACATACATGAGAGGCATCGATAGTTATAATTAATATCATTGTTATACACCTTTATTAGATGACCTGGAAGATGTGAATGTTAGAGTGAACAAAACTGTGTCAAATTTTTTATGCAACTTGCCATTTTGTTGCATTCTGCTACCACTGTTTTGTGTCATTTGGATGCAGTTTGGGATCCTATTCTCCTTCGAATACTTTCCCCAGTCACATTACGTTAGGAATATTAACCTGCTACTTTGCAGATCCAGCCCTACTAAAACATGAAAACTGTCTTAACCTGTCCATTTCAAATAGACAAATGGCAGTAACTCTTTCCCATTACCTCCTCTGGGCACCGCCAGGTGTTGCTAGTTTTTAGCTTTGCTTCTGTACAGAGCACATGTTGTACAGGACATCTCCGACAATCCAGCCTTGTTTGTGTTTGTATTGTTCAATCCAACTTTTCTTTTGGATTTATTGTGCAGATTTATCAATTTACGCCATTTTGTATGCATTATTTTACAGTTTCTGCCAATTTTCAGTGATTTTATCACCATTCGGGACTTCGTCTTTTAAGATCCTGTTTCACCACGCTATTGTTGACCTTATTCAAGGTCATTGTGAGTTAGCGTGCCTTTGACTTTGTTTGCTTACTCCATACATTTATTCATATTTCATGCTGTTTTGATAGAATTGTAGTTTAACTATTAACTAAGCATTGTTCATAACAGGGCCGTAGGATTCTGAAACAACACTTTAACTTCTCTGTTAGTTACGACAGGTTTTTAGCGTCTTAGTAATTTCACATACATTGCTAGCGTATATACTCACATATAAGCCTGTTTGCATATAACCTGCCCCCCCCCCACTGAATGGGTATAAACACAAAAAAGTGCATGACCTGCGTATAAGCCGACCCACAACTCCGAAACATCACAAGATGCACACTGTAAGTTCGAAATGCATTTATTTAGGCAAACTTATGTTAACAAAAATTACACGTATACTTATCTCGGGGCTGGCATATATGATTATTAAAAAGAAATGATATACACATGTTTGAAAAGTAATTTAATTTTCTGTTTTCTTATTGTTTAGATTTGTGTATAATTTGATCAAACGATGACAAGAATTGAGCAATCGCGAGTTGCTGTAGCACTGCCTCTCCCTTTTGACTCAATTATTGTTTGTTTATGCATTATTGCATCGGACATTTTATATCAGTGCACCAGTAATTACATTTTTATTTTGCCTTGAAAATGTAAATACCTAGCAGCAGGGAGGGTGGACAGACCACGTTTTTCCTGACCTTATTTTTGCAATTTAACGGTTCTATCGATGAGATTTTCTCTAATTGATCTCCAATATTATGATACCCTTCGAGTATATCAGAGAGGGTGGACAGACCAATTTGCTGGAGACCTTATTTTACAAAAATAAAGGTTCTATCGATGACATTTTCTCTAATTGGTTTTCAGTATTATGGTACCCTCCGAGTATATCAGCACCGGGTCACTCAATTTTTGTTGTCCACGCTCTGCTGCTATAAATTAAACAACCAGTATAAATATTATTAATAAATGAATATTGGAGAACCACATTCAGCTAGATTAGCTCGAGAGCGACTTCAAGCAATTAGAAAATATTTACCCGTCCGTGATTTATTCAAGCAACAACTACAATCACGTCAGGAATCTCAGGTTGAATTTGCAGAAGGTGCAGAACAGTTATTTAAACCCATTACAGAGACCACTAAAAGTCTTCTTCCTGCGCTAGAAAAAACCGCAGAAGCAACTGGAAAAATAGCAAAAAGAACAAAACAGACAAAAAGAATTTTACGTGAACTTCCAGCCGAAATAGCTGCTGCTCAACCAATACCTGAAGGCGCTGAAGCACTAGAACCTGAAGGCGCTGAAGCACTAGCTCCTGAAGGCGCTGAAGCACCAGCCTGTAAACCAAAAAAATCAACTACTGAAATGTTAAATAAATTTACTGAAAAGGCCATTGATGTAATTATTAATATTAAAAACGAAAAACAATTGGCTAACTTTACTGAAAGTAGTTTTATTAACAGAGATAAATTAATGAAACCTGAGTACGCTAAAGATATTAAAACCTGTACTGAATGGCGAAGAATTTTATATCGCATAGTTATGGATGTTGAACGAGTTAGCAAGGATGATTCAGTATATCAGAATTTTATTCATGAAGTTGATAAAATAACTAAATTAAGAGCAGAGGAGAAGGAAAAACAACAAAAATCAAAACCATTTGAGCAATCACTCCATGATTATCCAGTATCACCGAAACCAAAAACATCACCGAAACCAAAAGAAGAAACTGAGGAAGAAGAATTTTATGATACTCCTGGAGCAACTGGAAGTGGTTTAGGAAGTAAGTGGTTTTATTACTTGCCCCAATAACGTCCTTGCTGATGTTGATCGACTAGAAATCCTCATTGGAGGAAAACGAGCTGGTAATAATTCTACAGAGATAATTAATGAAGCAGCTGATATTTGTCAACGATTATTTACAGGTGGAATTATGGATGTTAATGTATATCGATCCCTCATTAATGAAATTGCCGATGGCTACTATAGTGACTGAGTATGTAATTAAATAACAGCTACTATAATAAAATGATCATATATAGTAATCAACGTGGACCAACCATGGTCAGGGTAATAAACTCACGATTGCCAGTATACAAAACAACCTACGGAGATGGACTAGGCGATATTGTTCAGGGTCTGTTTAGAAGGATAGCCCCAAAAGCAATACCGATTGCAAAGCAACTGGGGATGAAAGCTATTGATGTTGTTCGTGAAAAAGGTATTGGTGCTGTTGGTAATCTCGCTAGTAAAGCGTTTTCAGCGATCAAGGATAGACTAACACGATTAATACGCAGACCTGCGGTCCGACCTCAACCTGTAAAATTACCTAGCACTGAAGTAATGCCTGCAAATATTAGTAAAATAATAAATCAAGCTGCTAATCAAAAACTAGCAGAGTTGGCTGATGTACCATTATCAGAAAAAGAAAAAAATATAACCGCTAGTCTGATAGCAGGAAGTGGTCTCACTTCTCGAAGTGGTCTTCGTTTTAGACGATAATAATTATAATAAAGATGTTCAAACGTATATCTGATACAGCGTTCGACATGGATGCACCAGTACTCAAGGATGAGTCTGTGCGTGATTATCAATATTATTCTTATGACGCTCGAATTCCAAATCAGTGTGGACGAATTGAACTACAAGTTCAGGATACAAGTAGGTATTTCCTACCCGCTGAGGCTTTTATTGAAGTAGAAGGTAAAATTTATAAAGCGGATCATACTGAATACGATAATAATTTTGCTTTTGGTTTTGTTAATAATGGTATTATGGCGTTATTTGACAGCGCCACTTATATGATTGATGGTAAAAATATTGAATCAATTCAGAAGGACGTTGTTGTTGCTACAACAATATTGGGTCTAGCACGATACAGCGATGATTATTCAAGATCAGCAGGTCCGTCAATGATGTTTGGAAAGGATACAACTGATCACCCGGATTACAAAAATGTAAATATAGGTAATGTAAGAAATGCCTTAGGAAATGCAGAAACTCCCGCAGTATTATCAGTGAACGCAAATTTCAACTTAGGATTTGCATCACGTAAAACAATGTTGAAAGACAGAATGTTTTCATGTGCAATTCCACTGTCACACATATTTGGATTTTGCAGAAATGTCAGAAAAGTTATTTTCGGAGCCAAACATACGGTTGTACTTGTAAGAAAAGGTACCGACAATGATGCAATATGGCACGCTGAAGGCGCTGATCCTGCTCCAACTGCAGCGCTTCATGGTAAAGTGGTATTAACCAAACTTTCATTGTGGATGCCAGTGATGACTCCAATAATACCTGAAGAAGATCGGTTACTTGCTTTTATGAGTCAAGGTGGTAAATCAACGTTGTCATGGTTGACAGTGACCACAGATGCTGTTCAGAGTGCAATTAATGGTTTATTTACATGGCAAATAGCCTCTCAACAGGGAATAGCCGCACCACGACATATATTCATTGCGCTTCAGGATAATACACGTGTAGGTAATCAAATAAAAAGTTTAATGATATTCGACAAACTTGGTGTTTCTGAGGTTTCGTTAAGAATAAATGGACATCAAGAACCATCCGAAGATATTTTATTGAATTTCGATCAAAATCATGTAGCACGTGCATATGTTCATGGGTCGTGATCAAAATATTGATACTGGTTTACAAATATCACAACTGGATTTTATAACATTATATCCGATCTATTACTTTTCTCTGGAACATTTAGATTTAACCAAACAATCTGTTGTTGATATACACTTTCGAGCTCGCGTTAATAGAAACATTGTAGATATCCCTAATTACAGAGCAATCGCCATCATACTCAGCGATAAATCGATGTTACTTGAAGGTGCTAGTGGACGAATGAGAGTCATTGATGCCCCAGTAGAAAACATGTAATTAGATCACCTTGATTTAAAATCAGGATAATAATTATAATGTCATATCATCACGCTAGTGTTACCCTGACTCCTGGTCAGATTAAAAGGTTACAATCAGCATCAAAAAATAACTGTGGAATAAAAATATCGCTAAAGCGAGAACAGATGAGCGGTTCAAATAAATTATCGTTGACCGAGCGTCAATTCAGAAACTTCAATGAAGCTAAAAAATCAAATAAAGGTATAAAACTTAATCTTTCTGCGGGTGCCATCAAAGATGCTTTAAGACAGGTGGTATATTTCCACTTCTCGCAGCTATACCAGCATTAATAGCCGCTGCAGCCCCAGCTGTTGCAAAAGCAGCTGCATTAGGTGCTGTTGGAACTGCTGCTGGAATGGCATTAAAGAAAGCAACCGGACAGGGAATAAAAAAAAACGGAAGAGGTCTAAGATTGCCAGGGACCCCATATTCTTACGGAAAGGGTCTAAGACTTCCCGGGACCCCGTATTCATGGTACGGAAAGGGTCTAAGACTTCCCGGGACCCCATATTCATGGTACAGAAGGGGTCTAAGACTTCCCAGGACAGTTTACTGATATCGCCTATGTCCAATTTTGATTTACTTAATGCTGCTAAAAAACTAAAAATAAAAAACTTCAGAGGTGTTTTTATGCGCGATCAATTACCAAAACAACCAAATAATATTGAAACTGGTATTATTAATCTCGATAAAAACTCTGGACCAGGCACTCATTGGGTTGGATATGCAATTGATCCACGTGGAATTATTTACTTTGATTCATATGGATTAGTGCCACCTAAGGAATTTCTTCATTATGTCAGCAATAATATTGCTTCAATCTGGTATTCAACGTTACCAACACAAACACTAGCTGATCCACCAATATGTGGTCGTGAAGTACTTAATGTACTTGATGCTATATCAAAATCAACAAAACCACCTCATAAAGTCGTGCATGAATATACCACATTGTCACATTTAAACGGATACTTATAAATATAATGGTAGATATTACGAAAGATCTCGCAAAGCCCAGAAGCAAGTTGATTTATCTAAATACGCAACTCTTGATCAACTCAGAAATGAGATTGACGATTTATTAAATATTACAAGTGTGGATCAAAATGAAGTTGTTGTTTTTCAGGATAAACAAGGACGATTAAAAACGAGTAACACAACTGACAGATGTAGTCATACGAATTCCTACCGCAGTGGTTAATAATATCGTTATTTTCGCCGATCAGGGTAAAATACAAGATTCTGGTAAGTCAGTTAATGATTTTATCAAGCGAGCTGGTGATTCATTCAGGGGTAGCATTATTATGAATCGAAATAAAATTATAGACCTTGGAAATCCAACCGTAGATACAGACGCCGCAACAAAAAAATATGTTGATGATCAAGAATCTAAGTACGTGTTAGTTAACGGTGGTATAATGCGTGCATTTCTCAACATGAATAATAATGATATTAATAATCTTAGAACACCAGAATCTGATTTTGACGCTGCAACGAAGAAATATGTAGACGATAGCAACATTCCTACGACAACTTCACTAAAAACAATCAATACCGAAATGACCACACTCAATGGTACTTTTACTAATCACATACAAACTTTTTTAAATTTTCGTAGAAACATAAACAAAACCATTAAAGATTGTTTTGGTGATCCACCAATCGTTGACATAAAACTAGCCGACGTTAACATGAAACTCAATGATATTGTTAGTGGAATACCTAATATTGTTCAAAAAACTAATCTGATTAAAATCCTTCACAATCAGATCGTCAATGTCGTGTACACAGTAGCATCAGGATTAACAACATGGTCACAGCAAAATAACACTATTAGATATACCGCACAAGTTACTGGTGTGTATAGACTGTCTATCTTTAGCTCTGCAAAGTTTAAAATTTATACTACAACATTTCCATGGCGTCATTCAGCCGATGCTTTCTCTGGAGTTGTATCTATAGTGTTAAATAAAGATGCTGAAGAAATATTTTTACTGGAAGCAGATGATCAAACAATAACCGCAACGTCTTACTGGTGGTGTTTGGAATTTGTAGCTGGAACACCACAATTAGTCACTTAATATAACAATAATGGATCAACCTCAGTTCGCATCGACGTTCAACGTTACAGATACAATCAAGTATATGAACGTCTGTCTAAACTAAAGGATTTTATTAGTTATTATAACATAAAAATAAAAAAATACAAAAGGCGTATAGTTGTCATCGATGTAGTTGTTTACTCAGTTTCTGCTGTTATTGCTGGAACAGGATTATTATTATCAACATTGATGATGACAGCACCTGTTGTTATAACCATCATTGTTTCAGCATCAACGACTATTGCTGGTGTTCTCGGTATTATAGCTAAAAAGATAGATACCTGTACAAATGTTAAATTGCACGATTATATGATTAAATTACATACAGTAACAGAGGCATGTTCTAAACTATCCTTGTATATTTCTTAATGCGTTAGTGATGGTGAAATATCTGATACTGAATTTGTGATGATGATGAAAACCTATGATGATGCGCTTAAGGTGACCGCTAATGATCTTGACGAATTAAATAATAACGATAATAATAATGACAGACAGGGAATTACTTCAGCAGATCGTCACTAATACGACTCCGTCAAAAACTACAATAGTTTCATTAAGTTCTACTAATCCTGAATTTAGCATTAACTTTCCAACCGCAATTCCTGCAAAAGAAATAGCATTAGCACAGTTACGGGTTTATCATAGCTGGCCTAATATTAGATCAAAACCATTTGGTGGACTACAGCCAGATAATTCATTAGTATTCGCAAATAAGAATAAACCTGATGGAACTCCTGATTGGCAAGTAGTTAGTATTCCAACTGGCAGTTATGAAATAGAACAGATCAACAATGAATTTCAACGCAGAATTAAATCCATTACAGAAAAAGAATCCAAAATAGCGATTACTGTTTACGAACCAACATTATCAGCGGCTATTGAAATAAATTCCCCTGATTATCTCGTAGACATCTATCAAAGTTCGATTAGATCTGTATTAGGATGGCCTGATATTCTACCGGTTTATCAAGGACCACTAGAACCACAACGATCTGATTTCATCACGGATAAAAGAATATTTATACAACTTCCAGAGTATCGAAAAGTAAAAGATGCTTATCCATGGCAACAATATTTAGGCGATGAAAGAGTTATACATTATATAGATAGAATAGGAATCTATTTTACAAAAGAGAAAGATGGAATAATAACACTTGATATTGATTTAATAAATTCACATACTAATACAATTAAATCTGAACATGAACGTGTATTTAATAATCTACGAAATTTATTTTCAAGCATTAATGTTTCTTACAGCGATGATTTCAAAAATCAAATAATTGCCTCAATACAACATTTGAATCAAATTGCTTCAGATCTGGAGTTTATGAATAATGTTATTGTTAACAGAGAAAAAAGATTAGTAACCCCATCTCGAGTTACATATTATGAAATTTACATAGTTAACAAATACGATCCAGTTCAGCATGTTCCACTCAATCGTTTATTTACAACAATATTTCTTAAATATTTCGGAATTACGCAAGAACAGCTATCAACATTTATAATTCCCGGATTTAACTCTGAAGAGCTAAAGAAATCAGTTAATGATTTTATTGATGAACAGTTTAAAAGAATATGTGATTCATGGAGAAAAATAGCCCCACCACCGGTTATTCTTAAACATAACAACGATCCATACAGTGGAGGTCGTCATATATCGCCAGGCGTTGTTAATATAACATCAACGATCGCAGTCAATCTAGTATGTGATGTAATTGATGGCAGTTATCAAGTAGACCTTGAGAAATCTAACCACCGCAGTGGCACTGCGGAGCAAGGTTATATATTATATGCATTCAGTCCTAAAGATCCGCCTGGGTGGTTAATTGTATCTGAACCAATTAACCCCGTTTATCTACGTTTACATAATCCATTATTGTCGAGAATAAATGTCAAACTTACTGACCAGTCTGGACACATTTTGGATCTGCGAGGAGAGAATCTTAATATTAATTTGTATATACGCTGTAGAGTTGTCGTATTTACGCACCAACACTGTTTGTTTAGCGAATAAATTCTTTTGCAATTCAGAAAATATTATAGATCTGAGAAAATTTGCTTGTTTTATGTTATTTTTGCTTGTTTTATGTTATTTAGTCAGATTTCTTGCTCCGTGAGGGTCTAAATCATCACAACATTTGTAACACCTTGCAGGTCTCTATATACATTTTTCTCAAAACGCAGATAAAAATTATTTTTTTCACTGTAATTGATTATATAATGAGGCGCGATAACTCTGCTGTCTCTCTGTAGAGTAAATTAAACGATTATCTTCCTTGTAATACATGTTATCTGTAATCGAGGTATTTCAATCCCCGTACGGACACGATATATATCGTTTTTCGTTAATTATTTAGTGATCTATCTTCTCTTTGTAAGCATCACTGTTAGTGAAGCAGCAATTTGTAACAGAGAGGGATATTAATGCATCTTTTGACTCTAATAACCTTAAATTCACGTCAGTTTTATATACCAAGTAACGTAGAGTTATTTTTAGCTCTAACGTACTTTGACCTTAACGAACGATAACTCCATACGTGCGATTATTGTATTAATTTTGAAAAATTGAAGTAAATTCACGTTACATTAGTAATACAAATCCTGTGAGATAGCGCAAATATTTTATATACTTAAATTTAACTGTGTTATTGATAAGAGAGCGATGGCCGAAGGGGTAAGACGGTTGGACGTAGATCGAAGCTCTACATGTTCGAGTCTCAAAAAATGCCAAAGATATATTATCTTGCATTTGGCGACTGATGCTATTTAAGTGGGGGGGCGCAAGCAGCCCTTAAGATTTCATGTACCCCTCACCATGTTGAACAACGTGGTGAGTGCAGTTTTGCATTTACCCGGGGTTTGAATTTGGGGGGGGTTTACATGAAATCGTAATGTCTATGCGCTTGCGCCTCTCAAAATAAACAGTAGGGTGATGTGAACTCGTGACCTTGTGACCTGAAGGGTACCCACATAGGGGCATTCAGAAAGAATGTCCGCTGGACCAAAAAGTCTCAATAAGATGCCTGTGGACCATAAGACAGGTCTTAACCATGAAGAGTGCCCATACAAAAAAAAAAAAAAAAAAAATCAGGCAAAAAGGGACTCTTGGGATCTTATTGGTAAAGGCTTTACCAGCATAAGGGACCCAAGTGGAATGGTAGACTGAATGTCATCGCTGCTGTTTATTTTTGATAAAGTTAAAACTTATTTTAAATATAAATATATATATAATGAACCATGAAAACATCAATGATATTATCTGTGCTATTAAAAAATTAAAATATAATGGAATAAAAATATCTGATAATCTTGATCCTCAGAAAATTATGTGCGATTTTGAATCACTGCAACAGAGAAAATTTGATAATAAATATACACTACCTTCAAACTACAGGTTTATAAAATTAATATATCAATCTATGCTTGAATCACTAGCTATGGTAAACGATGATCAGGTAAAGCTATTTGCACCTCTTGCACAGTCAATCGAAAAGGTTAAATCCGAACTGTCTCATGAGTACGAAAGAAAAGAGATCGTGGATAATCGTATAATGAAATTAAGAAAGATTATGCTATCTGATTCTGTCAATAATGACGCTGAGAGCAGCGACGGTGAAGGTGGACCCTTGACTGTAATTATGGCTAAACAAAAATCCTGGCAAAACTGGCAGTCGAACTATCTGTTTTTGTTAAGAAATAGTTATTTGACGTATTCAAATATTACCCGCTGATTATATTTTTTCGAAAATGCAGATTTGTACATTTTATCAGCTGCAAATTGTACCGATCGTGGAAGTATATCAAAATATCTGGCAGCTGCGTTTATTGATGGGAAAGTTATTTCTTGGTCTGTTTCTGTATTTATAGATTTAATAGCTCTCTTTACGAATACTTTACACCTTCCTGTATTTCCACTTACAGAATTTTGACTTTGTGTAACAACTTGCAAGTTACATAGATGATTATTCTGGGGATTCCCATCAAAGTCATCAATTACAAGTCCATCTTTAATCAATCCAAAATAACATTCGAATATGAATCTATGTGATAGATAATGTTTATTTCCCCCAGCATTGAATATAAAATAACCAGTATTATTAAGACTACCGACTGGTTTTTTTAATCGACAGTTTCTGATAGTGCCATCACGAGACGCTTCATAATTTTTAATGGTTGGATGTTTCACAAATTCGTTTTGCTCCATTTATATACTAATACTATTTGTCTAAATTATTATTCTGAAATCTGGCCAGATAATCCTCTACGGTTTTTATAGGGGATTTACCATTTTTTTTGTCATAATAACGTTTTAACTCTCTATATTTTTTACCGCTGCATTTCACACATAACCGAGTTTTTCCTCTGACTCCAACACCACACTGAATACATGGTTTTGGTCCTAGACTTCCATATCTAACACATTGCATATGGTAGCTACAGAATTCATTCACGCATGCTCTGTTACAAGGAGAAGTATGTCCAATTTTAAGCCAGTGGCAGTAATTCTTTGTTTCAATCATTATATATATACTAAAAAATCAATTTAAATATTTGTTTTAATTATATGGAGGAATTATCCGTTATTGAACCTTCCCCTGCTAGATTTGACCTTGACAGACTACCAGAATATAAATTTAGTGTTTCGATGCAGGATCTAGCTTTAATGAATGAAGATATAACTAAACGTATCCGTGAAGCCAAAAAAGAATTTCGTGACGATGGTGCTGCTCATGCATGGTCAACATTCAGAGTTGGAAATGTTTTCAATATGATGAATGACGAATGAGGAAAAGTAATTATTAACCACCTTGATAATCAAAAATATTTTATTTTAATAAAATTTATTGTAAGTACAGATAATGATATCTAGATTATTCGTGATAAGCGTGATCCAGTACGTGTGCAGTTGGGAAGCAATATTGTTCTCTTAAATAATAAATCCAAGCCCGGAATACTTACTGGTATAGACAGACCGTATTATGAGCGAGGGTATCCTGTGACCGCAGTTGTATATGCAATATATCCGCTGAATGATAAACCTGATGTTAAGAATCTTAAACCGATGAAACTGTCGAGAATAAACTGTGTAGCTGAACGAGTTACAGAACATTTCACAAATGTGATACGTGGTAATGGCCTGACAGATTTAAGCCGTAAAAAAAATAAACACATGGGCAGAATCAGTTAAAGATACCGGAGCGTCTATCAAAGATGTCGCTGAGCAAGAAAAGAAATTAAAATTCCCAATAACAGTAAAGACGTTAACAGGAGAGATTTTATATAAACCAAAATATGAATCAAGAGGAGCTCCGATAGATATCATCGATCATAATTCGCATGCGTGGACCTCAGCAGTAACAATATTTCCACGAGATAGAACGGTTAAATTTTATGATGGTCATATACTTGATGCTATCAAAAATATCAGTAAAAGTGACCCTGTATCTGTGTGGTTATTTCAAAGTTCAGAATACGAACATTACGATCAGTTTGTACGGCCTAATGGTAATATTTACCGTACAGAATCTCTTCATGAAGAAATGGAACATTTTGCGCTGAAATATACTTCAGACAATGTCAAAGTTAGACAATTATTAAATAATTGTTTTACCGTTTCATCAGTAGCTGCCCATTTCGCTCAGGAGAAAAATTCATGGAAACCGACACGATCAGAATTTATTGAAGATGTCCAGAAAAGTTGTATAGAATATGGACACGGTGGATTATGGAATACCAAATACAACTATAGTGACGTTATCTCTGTTGATATGGCAGCGTGTTATCCTGGGAGTTTTCTTGGATATGGGGAATGTTCTAGATACTTTAAGAGATTTGGACATCCATCACACGAGATGACCAAGGTTTCGATAAACGGATCCCTACCAGATTTTGATCTAACAGGATTTGCGTGTGTAGAATCATTCGAGTTTGCACAAAATCTTCATCCTATCAACTATATTTGGTTTGGAAGACATTTTTCAGAGAAGTACTGGGTACCGATAGTGCTGCTGCGGTATATGATTGATGTTTGAATTTTAATATCGTTGAGAGTAACTGAAGCGATTATATCGTATCGTCCGCAGAAGCAAGTTTGGTTACCGGAACCTGTCGATGATGCCAGGAAGAATTCCTTGATCTTGACGAAGATGATTGTAAATGCAGGGACAATGAAAAACTTGCAAAGGATCTTGGTAGAAAGATAATCGGCAAGTTTACTCAAGGTAGTTCATATGATTATAAACGACACTGTACAAGATTGATTATGGACGATGCTGAACTAGATTTTATAATCGCTGATACAGTGGAAAAAAATACGTTTGTAAACCGATGTAATGCTTATTTATCAGACAGGACCAAACTAGGTACGATTGTGAGCTATATTGATGGCGATTCACCGCAGTTCACTCATTTAAGATCTTCGATGTTGGCTTATGTTTCAATAAATCTATTGTCGATGATAAACAGATTTCCTAATGATGCTGTTAGAGTTGCTACGGATTCATTTTATATACATAAAAAATATAAGGATTTATTAAAACCGCTGCTCGGTGATGGTGAATGGGGAACATGGAGGATGAAACAAGAGAATATACTTAGCTATTCTGAATCTGCCGACGTTGAAATTATGGAAATATATTACAAAAATAATAATCAAGCATCAAAGTCATCTGCACCATCTGTAGACGACCCTGTAGCTAGACATAAGACTGTTTATCTGAACGGATGCGGTGGTTCAGGCAAAACAACTCGTGCGATTAACTTATTTATGAATAATAGTTCAGATATAATCGTTTTAACACCTACACATAAATTAGCCAGGGAAATAAAAGAACGAGGAGTAAAATCATGTACATACCATAGTTTCTTTAGATGGTGCGGAGACACATGGACTCCTGAGAGAATGGGTGAAAAATATATACCTAAGTATATTATATGGGACGAGATATGCACGGTGTCGTTAGAAGTATTAAAAGTATTTCTTGAATGGTTGTTATTAAAGAATACTGCTGTGATAATGTGTGGTGATCATGGTCAACCACCACCTTTTGTTGGACAATCTCCACATGAATGGCTGAAGAATAACGTAGATTATTATGAAGAAATAAATGATGACTGTAGAGCCATTGATGAACCGCTGAAGGAGTTTAAAAGATTAATCAGACTGCAGCCAGATAAAATACAATGTGAGATAATGCGTAAAGTAATTCCAGAAACTACGATGAGTGATTTTTTAAATTTATGGAGACCCGCTGATTTGATAGTCGCAAGTAGAAAGATAGTTCGTGATGAACTACAGGAGAAATTATTTACGTTACATAAAGAAAAGTTTTCAGATCTACCTGTACCTTTGTGTTATCGCCCAGCAGACACTCGACGACAAAATATCGAAGTGGAAATTCCTGGTGCCTTGGTGGAACCAAAGGTACAGAATCTCGTCTTGAATGATATTGTTTTGGTTGCTATTGATGTTGTTGAATGCGCATTGAGTATGGATAAATCTCCATGGACGTTAGGATACGCTATAACGATTCACTCATCTCAAGGATTAACTATTTCTGATACAAATATCTGGATTGTAGATGATCGGATTGAATGGTCGAATTTAGTCTATCTTGCAGTTTCTCGAGTCAGAAGAATATCTCAACTACATAGGGTTATTATAGATTACGTGATAACTGAGGAAATCACTAATGACACTGCTGCAATAAAGAAAAAATTAGCGGGTTATAAGCAGTGTGACAAAAAAAATAAGCGTGACTTTGATATTGGTGCTGAATTTATTATAACGCTAAAACAACGACAGAATAATGATTGTGCAAGCTGTAACTGTAAGATGCTATGGCAGTATTCGAATAATAATCCAAGACAATTTACCGTAGATAGAATCAATAGCGATCTAGGTCACACACGTGATAATGTGATGCTGACCTGTCTTGAATGCAATCGACGTAGAGGTTCTGGTTATGTAATTGTATGTGGTGATAATTGTGTATCTGCAGGAATTACTTGTAATTGTTCACGTACAAATCCACGCTGAGGGGCTGTAGAATCTAGTCTGTAGATTGTAGGTCTTCCAGTGGATCTAACTATGTCAGAAATTGTATGTGTAGTAACGCTCCAGACAGGATCGGTTGCTCTTTTTTTACCACCCTCAAGTTCCCCAGGCTCATATAAATATCTTACAGTTACGTTACCTAATACCGGTCGAGGTTGTTGTTTATCGCTACGGGTTATATATTTTTTTGTAATCGCATTAGAAGGTTTCATGGAAGTTGCACGAGTAATTTCATTATTTAATGCAGCTATTACATCTGGTAACCTTGCAACCCATTCACGAGATCTCTCTCCGGACTTAAAGTCGGTAGATATTTCCCTCACGTATTGATATTCAAATAACCGCTCAGCAAGTGTTCTATTAAATCTTTCAACGATTGCCTGATCACGATGAATTTCAGTATGTCCTCGTCTGATTTTAACGTTATGTTGCTTCACCAATGATGATACTGTACCAAGAAATTCTTTATCAGGATCAACCTGTAATAATTGTGGCCATCGCAAAGGTCCTCGCTGATAAATTCGCTCGAACGCAGATGCAACTTCAGATGCTGTCTTTGTTGATAATGGTTCCGCTTCTTTATATCTACTCGCAACGTCAACGACAGTCAATGCGTATTCGTACGTGCGTGATTTTCGTCCACGTGTTTTAATAGTATCGTGTGGTAAAAATAAAATATCTGCTTGATGAACTTCATTAGGGACGCTGACATCAAAATGTGCATATTGAATTGTTTTAGGTGGTGGTAGATAAATCTGCCATATTGCCTGTTGTGCTAACCACGCTGCAACGACATTATGTGAGACTTTTGCTGCTTCGGAAAGTTTAGTAATAGCTGCTTTGCCTCTCCAATATCCTCTCGGGGAATAATAAACAGATTCCATTATATTAGTTATATAATTAATTACCAGCCCCTAGCATTATTTTACTTTTCATAGCAGTTTTTACTAGAAAACTAGCGAGTTTTTCTCTGAGAGATTTATTAGGTATAGAATTTAACGCATGAATCAATTTTGCATCTGCGAGATGTCGTTGTTGTAAATCTTTACTTTTATACACAACATCATGCACATGACATGCTTGATCGATCTTATTTACTGGATGCTCTCCTGGTCTTGGTTGATCTTGATCATCAAGTCGGATATCAAGTCGGGTTCCAGGACCACAATAATTATATCCAGGAAGGTGTTTCTCACCGGGGTATTTAGCCCATGGGGTTCCTGGTAATTTCCCTAATGAAGAGGCTATATCTCCACCTGTCTTTGATGAAATAAATTTATATTTTTTTGTACCACATTTTACACATTTACCTGTAATTGCACGTCTTTTATTTTTT
>JAECUM010006661.1:0-60968 GCA_016617855.1 Megalonaias nervosa | reverse complement strand
ATTTCCTATAACCCTCTGTACAGTATAGGGGTGATTGATGAAGAATGGACTATTTCCTATAACCCTGTGTACAGTATAGTGGTGGTTGATGAAGAATGGAGTACTTCCTATAACCCTGTGTACAGTATAGGGGTGACTGATGAAGAATGGAATAATTCCTATAACAATATGCACAGCATAGGGGTGATTTATGAAGACTGGAATATTTCCTATAACCATACATAAAGTATAGGAGTGATTTACATGTTGCACAAATTACAAGTTGTCTGAATTAACAAAAGGATGGGGCAAAAGTCTTACATTTTGAGGAAGGTTGTTCCACAATTTTACGATCATAATAATAACTCATCTCCCTGATATTTCTAATTTTTTAAAAAATGTTGAATTTCAAACTCAGATCTATTTGTTTGATTTAAGTTATTAGATTGGCAGTGAGGCATGGTAAAAAGATCATTACAATGTACAGCATAATAGGCATTGACTATGGTATCTATTGTTTTATTTAAGGTAACATAATTTATGCAGTTTTGTAATTTGCATAATTTTAACCAACCAGTTTGTCAACAAAAGTTTAACATTCAGGTACTTAGTTCAGTAACATTTTATGCTGTCTCTGTTTGAAGTTTTTCTAGGTCTGTGGATGAAAGAAGTCTTCATGTGAAAAACCCTTGGTCATGTGACTTTCCGTTCATAAGGAGTAGCAATAGGAAGAGCTTTAAGATGACTCCTTTCGTGGCCATATTGAATATCAGATCAGCACCATGTTCCTTTAGGACCAACAGTAGACATGATAAGTCTTTAAGTCAGAACCACATATTAATATGACCATCCACTCAGAAGGAGTAGCGATAACAAGATTAACAAGATGGCTGCTGTGGCAGCTATATTGGATGTCTTGGCAGAGTCATTAACATCATAGCAAGTCAAAGCCCCATGTTGATGTAACCCTCCATTCAGGAGGAATAGCATTAACTGGATTGTCAAAATGGTTGCTGTGGTGGCAACATTTGATGTGTAAGCAGCACCATTTTCATTTAGGACCAACTAAACCTTGGGACAAATGTGTGGGTCAAGTTTCATGGCAATCCTTGAAGTACCAGTAGGTTAGGAAGAGTAGAAAAAACAAACTTGTGCAAATGAAAGATAGGCAACAGGCCATCCCATAAACAAGGGTTGAACAACAAATGGCCTGTGTACCACATATGGCCCTCAGACATTTTTGTGGCTTACAGCTCATGTCCTAGCTTAATGCATGTGTATTTATGCTGTTATTCTAGACACTAAATTTTTGCATTGCTGTCCAATAGTTCAAATCACTGTTGATTCTGGCCCATTTATATGTTGGAGCTATGCACCACATCCATATCTCTTACATTTATGACTAGTTGGTCTAAAAATAGTTGGTAGACATAGCATTGTCAGATATCTCCCACCCACATTTGTGCACACACATAATCACAATCATGCAGGAATTAAATAAAAATACACAAAATTTCTTTCTTTAAAAATCCACTGGACAGTGGGGGTGGGTGGGAAATATAGTCTTTGCTAGATGCAGACCTTGCTGCTGTGTTCATTGGAGTGCTTGAAGGCAATGCAGATATTATCAGAGATCATCTTTGATCTCATCAGACACTAATTTGTACTGGTTGGTATGATAGATCCCAATTCTGTTTGAATCACCTAACTGATACACAGTTCATATCAAGAACCTATAAGGTACATTATACTCCATCATATTGAGAACATAATAAGTATACATTCTCTATGAAACACTTAGCCTACATGTTAATCTATATCAAACACTTAGTATACATGTTAGTCTCTATCAAACACTTAGTATACATGTTAATCTCTATCAAACACTTAGTATACATGTTAATCTCTATCAAACACTTAGTATACATGTTAATCTCTATCACACACTTAGTATACATGTTAATCTCTATCAAACACTTAGTATACATGTTAATCTCTATCACACACTTAGTATACATGTTAATCTCTATCACACACTTAGTATACATGTTAATCTCAGACACTTAGTATACATGTTAATCTCTATCAAACACCTAGTATACATATTAATCTCTATCAAACACTTAGTATACATGTTAGTCTCTATCAAACACTTAGTATACATGTTAATCTCTATCAAGCACTTAGTATACATGTTAATCTCAAACACATAGCATACATGTTAGTCTCTATCAAACACTTAGTATACATATTAGTCTCTATAAAGCACCTAACATTATGCACATTCCCTATCAATGACTTGGCATACATGTTTTTATCAATGAAGCACCAAACATGTACACATTCCCCATCAGACACTTAGCATACATGTTTATCTCTATTAAGCAATTAGCATATATGTTAATCTCTATCAAACACTTAGCATACATGTTAATCTCTATCAAACACTTAGTATACATGTTAATCTCTATCAAACACTTAGTATACATGTTAATCTCAATAAAACACTTAGCATACATGTTAATCTCTCTCAGATGCTTATCATACACACATACTCCATCACATACGTAGCATACATGTTATTATCTATGAAGCTCTAAACATGTACACATTCCCCATCAAACACTTAGCATACATGCTATTCTCTATCAAGCACATAACATACACATTCTCTATAAAACTTAGCATACATGTTATTCTTTATAAAGCACATAACATGTACACATTCTCTGTCAAACACTGAGCGTACATGCTATTCTCTAACAAGCACCTAGCATAGACACATTCCCTATCAAACTTAGCATACATGTTATTCTCTTTCAAGAACCTAACATATACACTTTCTCTGTCAAACACTTAGCATACATGCTATTCTCTATCAAGCACCTGACATGTTCACATTCTTTATCAAACACTGAGCATACATGCACATGCACCTGGCATAGACACATTCCCTGTCAAATAGCACACATTTTATTCTGTATGCTCTATCAAACACTTGGCATATATGTTATTCTTTATCAAGCACCTAACTGGTACACATCCTCCATCAGCCTCTTAGCATACATGCATTCTCTATCTAGCACTTAACTGTTACACATTCTCTTTCGAACACTTGACATACTTATATTTTCTATCAAGTACTTACCAGTTACGCATTCTCCATTAAGCACATATTTTGAATGTAAATAGAGACTTGTTTTGTTTTGAATATTTTTTGAACAGCACTTTTAACATGCTGTTTGCAATATCATGCAGAGGTAATGGAAGATAAGTGCCTTTCCCAAGGACACAATGAGCAAGGTGAGAAGTCTAAATAAAGATTTATAGTCTTGTTTTTTGTTTTATGCATTTTAGTGACACTTGTAACATGTTACTGGCTATACCATGCTGAGAACATTGGAACTAAGGCCATCTCAAGGACACAATGAGGCAACTGACCTGAACTGACCAATACGGGTATTGAACCTGTGACCCTTGGATTGTATGTCTGTTGCTCAATGAACTGTGCTACAGCGGTTAACAGAATGTAAATGGAGAGTTTGTACTGTTTGCACCCCCACCCCCACCCCAATTAGGTATCACATGTGATGAATGTACAAGAATTAATTATCTTCTAAATCAAGAAAAATGCAATAAAAAAAAAACAATTCTGATTGTAATGTTTGAAAACAATATTTTTCCATTATTTGCACTGAAGTTTAGAAATCTTAAAATGATTCCAAAGTAAGTACCTTTTTCTCACATCTTTTATTGTTGACACATTTTGTTGATGCCATTAGTATAGTATCTATCAAAATGTCTATTTTGTTTTTAACTCTATGAGACCAAATATTACAGTGTTGTTGAGTCAGACTGAAGTCAGTAATATGATGATTGTAAAGGGGTGTCGTGTGGTGAGCGCCCCTCTTTAATTGATTTGGCAATCGTTATCTAGAGGATGACATCCCTCGATGTTATTGCCCAGTGTGAGTGGATAGATAGAACATTGACAGAGAACTGAGCGAGACTATTGAGAAGAAATAAACAAATACGAGCCCCATTAAACAATAAAAATAAAATCAATTTTCATTAATTAATACATAAACTAAAATTGCAATTTCAATCCAACAGATTTACATTAATGGAATTTAATAGCAGTGTTCAATTTACGGATTCGTTCATCATACTAACGAGTGGTGAAAAGAGTACAATGTCCACGCCTGACTTGCATCACCTGGCGTCGTTCCTCTATTGATTTTGTGTATTCCACATCTAGCGTGTATGCTTGGTTCTTCCTCTGACCCTTCTATGCTGAACTCTCTATTTGCGGACTTCCTTCTTGGACTGTCCTCATCGGGTTCTTGGGGAGAGATATAGAAAGCTGTTCCCTTAAATGATAAGATTACCACTATATCGCTGTGCATATCACAACCTATCCGTCTATAAAATTCTCTTACTTTCGTTATTCAGAAACATAAATAGATATCCACACTGCATAAATTCTGACATAAGACCTTACTGATTAACGGTCCATACAAATTTACTGTATTTGAGTTAAGGTACCATCGTTATCTCTAGTTACAAATGACTATTGCAATATACATCCAAGTCTGACCTTAATTCGACAGTTCATCGCCCTCGCTCCCTGCGGCGATTGCCTACAAATTAACATGTACGGTGTATACAACAATACTGCTGTATATATCTGCATATGCTACTATACGTCTTCTTACTCTAACTAGTCAGTTCCACTCAATAAGATAAATACATCTGAATACTATTGCATAAAATTCACTAAATTCTAGCTTACAGTAACCAATAACCTGCAAGATCATTCAAGCATTACAAAATCATATATAATTATGCAATTATCATTAACTCACGATAACCAGTATCATCCTACAGACAAAAGAAATTACTTCCTATAACCATAAGAAATTCTACACATTTGAATATTTGGATTAATTCATAAATCTCTATGAAATACTACACATTTGAATATTTGGATTACATCATAAATCCCTATGAAATACTATACATTTGAATATGTGGATTACATGCAATCCGTCAATTCTATCAATGAACTAATAACTGTAAAATTAAAGAAATAAATTGCATAATAACTCTAGCATATCAACAGGTTTCTACGAAATTGAATAAACGATACATAGCATGGATCGTAAGCATATCAAACACATTTACATAAAACCAAACAAATAAAATAGAAAATTACATGGAATTTTAAATTGTATACCTTAATGCTGTTTCTTTTTCACACAATCGTGCGTCCTAGCACTATAGCCTGTCTTTTCCTTTCAAGACAGCTATCTGGCCTCTCTACTTGTTAACAAGGGAAAACACTATTCTTCTAGGTTTCCCACAGAGTCGAACCCATTTGTCTTCTCACAAGGCAAATTTCTGACTGAAGAATTTTGATTAAGGTCGGTAAATTTAAACTCCCATAACTTCCAAAGTGTACGCCTTAATTTTAACTGACCAATCAAAAGCAACTGTTCCTAAATTTTCCCCAAAATAACCATGTCTTTCATCAGATTTTCACAGTCTAGAATGCGATGCAATTAACTTTCCTTTGAAGATCAATTATTTGATATGCAGTCCTATACAAACAGATACGGTCGGTAATTCTAATGTACTCTCTGCCAAGATACCGTTACAATGACTGGGTCAGTTCTACTGAACCTTAAACATAGGTCCTTTTATGTTTCAGAGATGAAATAAGGGAAATATCAAAGTGAACTTTCTTAAAGACTTTTCTGGCTTGACTATGATAAAACTTTAATGCACAATTTATTCAACTTGAAGATTCAGTACTTCTTCAAAATTTGACACATTACAGTAATATTCATGTTTCTAACTACATACAAAAGGTTTCTGTTCATGAACATTCCCAAAAAGTGTGTCAAGTAAGTACAAGTTAAAAGTATCTCTTGTAATAATCTAACTGGAACCACCAGAGATTAGCATTTTTAGTAATTTTTGTAAGTATCGGAGAAAATGCTTTTTCTTGGAAGTTAATTATGCCATTTGCCACAGGAAATAACAGAGACCCAGTTACTGATGACAATTGGGTAAATGTTTTGGCATGCGTTGGTGTCTTTCACTGCATATGAAAGATGCACCAAAATCAAAGGATTGTAGATCTTGATATTTTCTCATTCAAGTCCTAGTCTGTTTTGGTAAAATTTCATTGCATTGGAATTGCCATCTAATATTCAAAAATATTTACATTAATACCATAAAGATGCAAGAAACAATCAAATGTAATAAAGCAGCCATCTTAGTCTTGGAGACCTTGAATGAAGTAAAGACCTTTGTCAAGCCGATTTTTCTGAAATGTAGATGATCCTCCAATGTTTACAATTTGATTGTACCACACCAGTTTGTGCACAAAGACTAAGCATCATCTTGCATTAATTTTTTAACAACTTCATATAAGATGATAAAGTTTGCTTCCAAAAAATATTATTTTCTTTGTTTATCTAAACAAGATTATCAGAATTATAAACACACTACTGTGTTTGAGTATGTTTGTGTATAAGGGATCCTGAAATGCTAATGACTTTTATCTGCCATTTTTCCTAAAAATTGACATGGGATGATGTCAGTTGTACATTAGTGAAATTTTGTATAGAACATTCCAAATACTATTACAAAGTGTTCACAACAAAAATATTGATATACCTAATTACTAAATGTACAGCAAGATATGTAAATGTTTAGTCCTTGATTTGCTGTTTCTTTGGTTTTAGTATCATCTTTTCATGATTCACTGAGTTCATCTCAAGATTATAATTTATTTAAAAATTAATTATTAATTGACAATAAACTGTTTATGATCTTAAAAATATGTAACACTTAATTGATGGGCATTTCCAGTAACATTGGATGATCAATTTTTATTTTATCATGTCCCCAAACAATTCTTGGAGGATGATAAAAAAAGTTATTTTTTTGCTGCTAGTATCTTCATTCCTTGCTTCATGCCCGAGTGCTACATTTTTTGTTCTAAAGGTGTAATGTGCTAGCACTGACACAATATAGTTAAATACCATCTGATGTGCGGGACTGCAAAGTGTCAAAAATCTTGGTTGTTATAGAACGGTTACAACACTGCCAAGGCAGGATGTATTATGTGTAATATTTGCAAAATGTTATGCCAAACATATCCCTCTTATGTTAGAAACTGGCAGTTGGATGCAAAATGTTATGCCAAACATATCCCTCTTATGTTAGAAACTGGCAGTTGGATGCAAAATGTTATGCCAAACATATCCCTCTTATGTTAGAAACTGGCAGTTGGATGCAAAATGTTATGCCAAACATATCCCTCTTATGTTAGAAACTGGCAGTTGGATGCAAAATGTTATGCCAAACATATCCCTCTTATGTTAGAAACTGGCAGTTGGAAGTTTAGGATGTCAACTTTTACATGGCACTCACGGTCACCAGATTGCGTTTGGGAGCAGAGATATACATGAAAGAATACTCGTGAACTGTGGAAAATTATGCAAAACAACCATAAGCAACAGTTTTCCAATTTGTTAAAGCTAGCTAAGCAAGATATGTGCCCCTTCCGACTGCAGCCTTTGAAAGGGGATTATCAGCACAAACCAATAATTCATACACAGATAAGGGGTAGGTAAGCTTAATAAGCTCAGACTCAGTCAACATATTTATGCTTATGCATCTAAAGGGGCCATCTTATGAATATTTTGATTTCAGTAGAGACTTGTTAGCTAACAAAGTGGAATAGGAAGAAAGAGAGATGCATATTTAAGTGTTGGTTAAATAATGAACTATGTGTCCCGCCACCCTTTTTTCCTTCTCGTCTCCTTTGCGACAGAAGGTGAGATCCCCCTATAGAAAAAATCCTGGCAGCATCTATTTAGTACAGACCCATGGGCATCCAGAAATAATTGCTTGTTATAGAACAAGTAGTTTCAACACAGTGACAAGACAGTTGGTATTTTGTGTAATATTTGCAAAAAGTTGTCGGAAAATAGCCCTCTTACATTGGACATTGGCTGTTTGAATTTTTAGACATTTACTCTTACACAATATGAGATCACATGCATTTTGGAGCAGATTGTGAATTGTAGACAAGCCTATGAAAGAACCATAAAGAATAGCTTCCCAGTTTGCTTATCTGACCAACAAGCTATTTATCCCTTCAGACTGCAGACTGAAATGGGATTATCAGTACAAAACAATATTCATACACAGATAAGGAACAGATTACGCTCAGAAATGGTCAACATATTAATTCTACATCTAAAGTGGCCAGTTTATGAAAATTTTGATTTCAGAAGAGGCCTAACAATGTGGAATAGGGAGAAAGATAAATGGACATTTAAGTGTTATATAATGAACTGTGGTGATTTCCCCTCCCCTTTTCTACTCCCATCTTGCTTTGGCAACAAAAGGTGAGATCCCCATATAGATTCTGATAGTATCTCTGTAGTACAGACCCTGGGGCATCTTTATAATTAATGCAATTTAAGGTTTTTGAAAAATACAGGAGATCTGCCTTAACACTTATTTTGTCTCGTGTTTTGTTGTTATAGAATGTTCAAACAATTGGGAAAACATAACAAATATGCTTAGTCAACAACTTCTATTGATTGTCTGCAAAGATCTGTAAACCAGACCTAGTGACCTTTGAAGTTTACATTGTGAAGGTGTTTGTTTGGCAGTTTAATGGATAAACAAATCAAAGAAAAGTTGATACTGTGTATAATGATAGTGAGATAACATATGACCAGTCTCCAGTTATGTCCATTTGCTCGAGGCCCAGCAAATAAAGTGACTGGTATACCTGAAACTCATTCATCAGAGTTCCTTTGTAAGAAGCTGTGTGTGTGTATGTGTGTGTGTGTGATATATAGAGTTCCTATACAAGCAAGTTTACTTCATCTTTATTTACTTGGTGGTAAGATTACGGGTATTTACTTTTTGCTCTGGTATACCAATCTTATACTCCTGTTAAAACAGAAATTCACTAGATTCCTTGGGACTTGTCCATCCAGAAAACAGAGACAAAAGTAAGTTAATGGCATCAGGGAAGCACTTTGATCAGAATATTTGGAATGGAGGATGCAGCAGTCCAAATATTTGAAAGTGTCACTTAAGACTCATACATTTTAATACAAAATGAAATTAGAAAGGAACAGTTATAATAATTTTTAACTTACTTTTGCCCCATAAAAATTTATTTCTTGGGCTATTCATTGACAAATTATGGTATTTGACAGTGTGTAGTGTTCACTAATGATGACAACATAGACCAAAAGCTTGAGACCCAATTCTGTCATGGCATCAGCAGGCCAAGTTTTATTCTCCAAATTTCTTTCTCAACTGAGAATTTACTAATATCATTGTACTTGATTGAATTGTGAAGCATAAAGTCATAATATTTTGATTTATCTGGAAAAAATTGTATTTTATCTCTGCAGAAAATCTGAGGATTTCCTCAAATTTGAAGAAGTCTCATTAAAAAAATTAAACGGTTCCTATGTTTATAATTAAAAGAATTTCACGTTTTCATCCTTCTGTTCATCAATTATCATGAAAATCCAGATATTGCTGGGAATATGAAAAGCTTCCCTGACAAATGCATCACATTTATCGGTTTACAAGACTGCAGAGAACCATCAACTAGCTCCACCTTCGAACAAAGTAGAAAAATATCTAGCCTGGATCAGCCAACTCACTCTGACTTTCATTGGTATGCAATAGAAGACTAGGGACTGGGATAAAAGATAAAATGAAACCAAAATAAGGTGCTTCAAACTTTGTCACACTTAATAATGCTGTAAGCGCTGAGAAAGGCAGATTTGATAATAAAAAGTAAAGGATGCCAAATCACACATTTAAGGTAAGCAAAAGTAAAATTCTTTGAATTGAGGTTAAACATTATAAGATCAAGTTCTTTGTATGCTAGCATAATGCCATTGTTTACATCATTTAAATTATGACTTCATAATCTGATTGATGTAAACAATCTGTAAGCAAGCTTAGATTCAGAGGTATTTTCCCCTCGCCGGTCTCTGCAGATTCAGCATACAGATACGGTCTGGGCAGGCCAGGACTAAAACTTTACATTTTGCAACCATTATGGACCATGCCAATACTTATGTAACCATTATGGACCATGCCAATACTTATGTAACCATTATGGACCATGCCAATACTTTTGTAACCATTATGGACCATGCCAATACTTTTGTAACCATTATGGACCATGCCAATGTAAAACTACCAAACAATGATTACAGTTCAGGGGTGAGTTTCCGATTAACCATTATGTGAATGATGTCACTGACTTGTTAATCAGGAGACAGCAATTTATCTAGTTCCTGGTCTATGATATTGGCTTGCCAGTTTAGGCTAAATACCAGGCGGTATCATAAGCAAGATAACGTACAATCTCTGCCAGGTCAGGTACTCTGCTGTTTGTTCTACAATTGATTCAAAACATCGAAGTGTATAGCACCTGAGTGTGTTGAATATTTAATTTGTATTGTGTGTTGGCTATATCTATGATTATATGTTGTGTATATTTAATTTGTATTGTGTAATCGACCTTTGTCCATAATTGAGTGTGAAGTTGTGCCTACCTGTCTTATTTTATCAACAACATATTACATAGCTAATTGTTGTCTATGGTTTTGTATATGTTTTAAAGTCGTTATTACTTGGAGGTATACATGTTTTCAGATGTTGAGTTCAGTGTCTAGTTTTTTTTACAGACGTTAAGAATGTTCTAAAGGCATGTTGTTTAAGGATTTGATGGGAAAATCACCCTCATCCTGGTTCTGTTCTTGTGTCTTGGCTTTATATATATATATATATATATATATATATCTATATATATATATATATATATATATATATATATATATATATATATATATATATTGTTTAATTCATAATTACTCATTCCTGTCTTAACATCAGTCTTTAGAGGAATCAGTCTTAAGTTGTGCTTAAGTTAATATTTAAGAGGATTTATCTATTTAAATTATTCATTGGAATCACAAAGTGTTTATTGATACTTTTGGAATGAAATTGCTATTTTGGGATTATTGTGAAATCATTCAAGGACAGTTTGGATTATATCATTGTGATACATCAAGACAGCACATCATCACAATCCAGACTATTGGTACATAGGGAAATTCAAAGTTGGAATGCATTCAGAATACCTCTGGAATTCATTAGGAATACTCTGTTCTTTTGTACTTGTACTAAGAACTTTTTGGACTGTATGGGATTTAATTCACAATACTGTAAGTTTTATTTTTAAATTTTCACTTTGTATTTTAGGGAAGTAAATTATTTGTTGAATTTTACAAAAACTTGTTCTTTTTTGCTGATATATATTATTTAATTTAAGACCATTTAGTTGTAAGACTGAGACATTGATCAGCTGATCCACAATGCATTCTGTTTATATTCTATATGTGTTATTCGCAAACAAATACAGTGAAACCTGTCTTGAAAGACCACTGCTATGTGAGACCACCTCTCTTGAGAGACCATATTCTCAATGCACAAACTTAATGATTATATAGCACTGTGACCTGTTATGAGAGACCACCTGTCTTGAGAGACCATAATGTTCTGGCAAAAAGGGTGGTCTTTCAAGACAGGTTCTACTGTATGGTTAAGTGAAATTTAGTTTAGTGGCCCCTCCTCTTTTGAGTAGCCCCCTCAAGTGGCTATCTTTTTTATAAGGCCACCTTGACTGGCACCAAAAGGCTATATATTAGCTATTTAGTATCCCTCACCCCTTATATAAGGTCATATTTTCATTGCAGAAGGAGTGGTCTTATAAGAGGGGGACCAATATAGGAGCAAGTGCATACATCATAAACCCTACACCACTTTGTACATATATACTCCTGTGAGTCAGAAATGGATGACAGCTATTATGTCACCAGCTATTTTTAAATTTTTCATTCAAAATAAAAAAAAGTCTTTAAGTCATCTTCAAATTTCTGAGAGAATTAAATCAATGCAAGACTGTCTTTATGCAGTAAACAGTGCCTGAAGGGCCTGTAGTACTTGTGAGAGGAAACTTCATTGGGTTATATACTGTACAGCTAGGTTAGAATTGATAAAAGTACACTGTTTGTGTACCTGGTATACAGTACGCTGTTTGAGTATTAGTGAGGTAAGTTGGTAAATGTGTTGTTAAGAAACTCTGGCATTGTGGGTGTAGAACTAATGCACAGGTTGAGTATTATGTTTGTTCATCATTTTTGTTTCTCGCTTCATTTTCTATGCATATTTAAATTTATCTACTATAAAACTGATTTTAAAAAATAGCTATTTTCACTTTATTTTGTGTCTCTCAGTGCTGCAAGTTACAAGAGATTTATTATATGCATTTCATGGAATATAAAATCAAATTGTATTCATGGACAATTTTAAATATTGTTAACCAGTATTTATCTTTTTCTCATTTTGATGGTTGTTAATATCATTATTAAATTGAACTTGATAGTGTTAATTCAAATTATTATTGTTCAGATTTATCACGATGCTACTCCTGATTTATCGTGATTTATCACGATGTTATTCCTGATCTGAGGGTTGGTCCAAAGTTTCAAGGAGACTGTGCAGATGATTATAAATCAAACCAATCTGCATTAATCAAATTTCGCCATATGTAAATAAATGAAATTATGTTGAAATTTATGTGACTGTTTTGAAAATATATGGTAAAATAGTTTCTTTTTAAAGTGTATCACATCCCAGCACAGCATGAAATGTTCCATTATATATTGGTTCATTAGTACAGTTTGAATGAGAAATATCCCAGCAGAATTTTAGTACTGTATTACAAAATGATGTGCTTAAATTGTGACTTCACTCGGGTACTGTGTTTCACAAATTTGAGAGTGATACATAAAATCAAACCCAAGAGAAAAAGGACATCATTAGAAACACATTACATTTGATCATCATTCAGTGTTGCATATAACCCAGAAAAATTGTTGATTAAAACAAATGAGTTCCTCAGGATAGTTTCTGCAACCGTGTTTATGTTAGCTTGTAGTACATGTGACGAAGCAATTTTGGGGAGGACAAGGCTCATTTGGTGTTAAAGATAATGTGGAAGGTCAAGGGAATCTACCTGGCTACTGAGAGAACAACATAGCATTTGTCTGATAAGGATAAAATTCCCTGCATTACTAAATGTGCAACTTTGTAAAGTTTGGACCATGGATGTGGAGAATTAGTCAAGAGAATACAGGAAATAAAAACTCAGTAGAATTGGAAGAATGATCCAAGAACCATGACGAAATGGATCTCGGTTATAAAAAGGACGAAAGTCTTGTATAAAATGTTACCACATAACTTCAGAAATTGAATATGCTTACAAAATAATGAAGTTTCAGTTAGGCAGTACTTTTTTCTACATGCTGTGTCAGTAAGTGTTTTGATCGACCCTTATACATTTTCACCTTTTAGCATTTGGAAAGTTACAAATATGGTTTAATAAATAAGTCCGTAAATAAATAAGTCTGTAAATAAATAAGTCCCTAAACAAGTGATAATAAAAATAGCCATCAGATGGAGATGGTTTTTTATTTTTCTTGTTGATAATGTAGGCACTGCCAACAATTTTACATTTAACAGTTGTGATTTGTATTTGTGTAATAATAATGATCTTGATGATGGCAGTTGAAAAATTATTATTATGGTTGTAGTTGTTGTTGTTGTTGTTATAAGGTTTAATGCCATTTTCAGCACAAGATACATGGCGGCCAGTATAATTGGTGGAGGAAGAACCCGGTCTCGCATACCCACACTGGCCGAGCCTGAGACTCGAACTCATGCAGACAAAGGTGAGATGGCAGTGATCTGTAACGGTGAGCGCTTTAGACCACTCGGCCACTCGTGGCCCCTATTATGGTTGTACAAGTAGTAGTTGTTGTATTAGTGGTGATAATAGAATCATTAGCAATAGTACAGTACATGTCAGGGAAGTAGTTGTATTAATGGTAATAGATTCATTAGCAGTAGTACAGTACATGCCAGTACAGTAGTTGTATTAGTGGTGGTAATAGAATCATTAGCAATAGTACAGTACATGTCAATGCAGTAATTGTATTAATGATAGTAGAATCATTTGCAATAGTACAGTACATGTAAGGACAGTAGTTGTATTAATGGTAATAGAATCATTAGCAATTATACAGTACATGTCAGTGCAGTTGTTGTATTAATGGTAATAGAATCATTAGCAATAGTACAGTACATGTCAGGGCAGTAGTTGTATTAATGGTGATGGAATCATTTGCAATAGTACAGTACATGTCAGTGCAGTAGTTGCATTGGTGGTGGTAATAGAATCATTAGCAATAGTACAGTACATGTCAATGCATTTGAAGTAGCTCAGCAGTAGATATATTTGCATAGTATGTCCAACCCACATCCTTTTTGCTATGAATCTGGCAGACTAACCACTGAGCATTAATAATGTTGAGGTAGGTACTGTACTGTGTTTGCCATTAGGGTTTTCTTTTTGGCTGAAGCATTTTACTTTTGATAATATTAATTCAGATTATAAATGGACACTCTGTTGTACACTCAATGTAATGTAATAAAAGGGAGACAAATGTGAACCTGGAGCATATTTTTCAGGTTAATTATATTGGTTTGCTTTGGTGATGTGCAGCACATCAACTCAAGTAGGTTATCTAGTGCCAAGGCAATTGGAATAAATACCTTGCCCAAAGATACTACTATAACCGACCCATATTCATTCATTGATAGGATTCGAACCCAGTCCCTTTCATTTATGAGTCATGCATGTTGACTGAGCATTACTAATGTTGAAGCAGGTGCTGTGTTTTCCCATTAGAGTTTCATTCTCAGGCCGGGGACTACAATAACATAGTACCTGGCCCTTTCATTTTCAATTGGACTCCGCATTGTGTCCGATCCGGTGGCCTAGTTGTTAGAGCATCCGCCTTGGATGTGGGAGATTATGGGTTCAAATCCTGACTGAGTCATACCGAAGACTTATAAAAGTGGTACTAACAGCTGCCCGACTAGGCACTCAGCAAAAAGAGGTTAGTGTTAGGACTGGTTGGCCTGGTGTCAGGATAATGTGAATGGGTGGGACATGATGCTACATGTCTGTGGCATGATGCCTCAGTGCTAGACGTCACTATACACTGCAACACTGCAGACATTGTAGCGATATGACTGAAAATTTGTTAAAGCTACATTAAAAATCCAAAACGCACACACTCAGCATTGTAAGTAAATTTTGTCGACAGAGGGGCTTCAAATTTCGAACCACCCTTACGACTGACTGAAAACAAATTACACCAAAACTTATCTTTTCCAGGTAAAATGATGGACTGTAGACAAATATTAGCCAAGAGTTTTTTGCTGGGGATACTAATCTTTGGACAGGTGATGTGTTATCCCAGTGGAGCACCTGGTAGTACCTGTTCTACTATGATGCCCAATCATGGAACCAGTGCTAGTACTATCCCTGCTCCCTACACTATTACAACATCCAAGAGTACATACAAGCCAAACCAGGAAATCACAGGTGAGAAAAAAATTATTTACTGTCCTGTGTTTTAATTTTTCATTAGCTCAAATTTTTTGTAGATTGTTTTGTGTCGTGATGCTGTCTGTCTGTCTGTTGCCAGTTTTGTTTGTGCACAGTAACTTGAGTAGCTACCAAATGATATTTGTTAAGGTCAAGGTCACTGTGACTGAAAGGAGGAAATTGGTTTCTGTACAACAACTTGATTCTCCACTGCCTATAATTACCAAGCTTTGTAAATGACATGTCCTTAGATTAAAGAAGAACCCTAATGATTTCAAGGTCAGAAGCTCAGGGGCAAAGGTCACTGAATGAAAGAAGAAAAATGGTCAAAATGCCATGTGAGCTTTTGGAATGTCCTGTTTGCATTTCATATGTAGTTTGTTTTATTCCAAAACTGCTGAAGGAATTTTGATTAAACTTATTTGAAATTTTATGACTTAATGTTCTGTTGAAGATTTGTGTCTATTTTTCTTTTTTACTTGGAACCATTTGGATTCCATGCAGAGTAACTGAAAGTAAAAATTGTTTTCAGCATCTCTGATGAAACACTGGGCCAGATGTAATCAGGCTTTGCAGATGTGCAGTGTTAATTATGAGAGGTCAACAGTATAACAAACTTGTTTTTTGTGGTTTTTTTTATATGTTCTCCAAGGAGCCATTGGTCTTCCACAACAACCTGGTTGAAAACATTATAGACTTTTTCACTGAAACTATGATGATTATGCTGATTTGTATCAGACCTTTGTATAAATGGTTTTTATTACATTTTCTACAAGGGGCTTCCCTAGCAACCCATTGTGTTTGATAGTAACTACAGGTAGGTGCAAGACATATTTTGGACATCTTCTGGACCACTGGGCCAGTTTTAATTGTTATCTGTAGGAGTTATCCATATACCCACCCTGATACAGTTGGACCTTATGATTTTAAGGTTTACTAAAACAACTTTTACATTATGCATCAGTATAAAATTGGAAAATACGATCATTGCGGTCTAAGCCAGATATTGTCTTGTCTGTGTTTGATCTGTATCCAGGTTTTCATTTTAGATTCAGTGGAGTTGATCAGGAAATCAGATTAACTTTATAGGGGTAGAAGGTACAGCCTGAAGGAATGTGGCGGCAGTCCCTCCCATCTGCTGTGGTGGTCTTCTCACCCTCAGTCACTGAATGGTTTCATTATCTCTAACTCATCAGAAGGAATAGTTCTTGTTGATTCATTTGTTCAGCTGATTAACATGTCTTGTCAGTGCAAAGGTAATATACCTTCTAACCACTGGTGCTGTCGCTGTTTGGGTCATGTGACATTAAATCTCATACCACCCCACCCAGTTAGTTTCTGGTGTGCTATAGTATCATAACATTATATTTGCAGCCAGGATTTGAATGATATTATTGTTTAATTGACTTAAGTAGCAGTGGAACATAAAAAATACATAAGCTTTTAAGCAACAATGATAGACAACTATTTGAATTATTTACTTCATAAATATAATGAGTTTTTATCTTGTATCGTGTAAACAACCATAGGTAATGTTTGGATTACGAAACATAAAACCACCATGGCATTAAATAAGATTCTTTCTGTTTCTGCCTCTGTTGGCATATGGTATTGATGATTTAGCACCATTCCTGGTGGGATTGTTAGATTGTCCACCTGATTAGTAAATGGTTGGATCAAAACTGTCTTTTGGAGTCTGTTTCCTGAATCCTGTTGGAGATGACGCAAGCTGAAACTAGAGTTTCTGGAAATGAACTGGAGAGTAGTAGAGTATAAACAATGTTTCTTTGCCAAACCCCTATTTTGTATTAGGACGAAAGCATGATTACCCCCTCCCAGGCCGCCCCTCCCCCCGTTAGTCTAAACAAATATGAAAACAACTTTGTCGAGGCAACAAAATCTATTTAATTATTGATTACCTAGCTCTAGGACCTACAAATGAATCATCATAGTCATCATACAAAATAGGGTTTGGCTTAGAAATGCTCATTATACTTTACTACTGCGGGTTTTACTTGAAATCGCTGGTGATTTATATGTATATTTCACACAAAATGGAACTGCTAGCAGTTTGTGCCTTGCACTCTACTATTCCTAACATTCACACAAAATTCCAGTCCCACTATTAATAACTTGCCCAGATTTTCCACATGTCACATGTCTGACTGCTATTAATGCACTGTTAATAACTTGCTGGAATTTTACACACAAAAAAATTGATTATGCACATGCTCAATGTTTGCTTCGTGTAGTTATATATCTAAATTTCATCTGTATATCTGTATGAGCTTGGTAGCCGTGTGGTTAAGGCGTACAGACAAACATTATATCGACTAGTGGAAACTACTTCATGTTTTCAAGTCCAGAGGAATGTGATAGACATATTGTCTTGCATTCCGCGACAGAAGCTATGCTAATTGGGGGAGCGCCTGCGAGCATTGAAAAGACATGATATACTTAAACAGTTAATTGTAAAATTGTAAGAAAAACTAATTCCATGTGCAACTCGCCTAGCACCTCTGAACCTCAAAGCACCCAGGGTTCACTTTAGGGGTGTATTTTATTGCAAACTCTCACACTTTTGCGATCCATCAATTGCAAAATTGAAAATCAGCTTGAACAGCCATCTGAATCTCTAAAATTTTGTTTCGCACTTAGCGATTCACCAGGGGATATGTTTACACACAATGGAATAATAAATATAATAATTACCCAAGATGAAAGATATCCAGCGTCATTCAATCTGGTCATCAGGTACTCCTTTTGCCATTTGTTACAGTATGGTGGCTCGTACTGTGATATATTATTTCACACAAAACTTTTACTATACCTAACTGTTAGTCACACAAAAGTTTTTCTATCCTTATATTTGAAATAAAATAGCTAGCGATTTTACATAAAATGTACTGAGTATCGTTTTTCGAATTTTGCAACTCTGCATGGTATCATATCTACGAGTAAATCATCTTTGACTTTGCAGTTCTTGTATTAGATCTAAGATCATAAACTTTTCACCATACAGATAATGTCGAGGTTGATTAAGAATTTTATTATAAGTCGCTGTTGCTATTTTACACAAAGTATTTTTATTCTCATATTTTTGCTCGATCTTTTTATTTATTGTTGATAATGCAGTACCTATCTCCGACACTAATAACAATGATTAGTTTGCGGTTCTGCCGGCTATAGCAATTCCAGCCATTGTTAGTAATATTGGAATATAATTCAGTACTCTTATTATTCTGCTGTAATATTTTCTGGCATCTCTGATACAATACAGCTTTTTAGGGTAATATTTATAGTATTTGATCAGCTTGTCTCTATCATTGTCTTGGAAACCAGATACAATATGATCGAAGCCTATTATTTCTTTTTTTGCCATTGTGAAACTGGTCCTGTAATTATTTCAATAGCCGTAGTAAAAATGTTTTCAGCTGAAACCTTATCAATCAGAGCACTCAATTGTTTATTGACAGGATCGGCAAGAAACTCTGTACTTATCTTATACTTCAGAGGAGATATCATTATATATATATTATCTGTTAAAGCTGAGGATGAAAATTGTGGGTTAAAATGTGTTGGTATTTCAGTAATATCATTGACTCGATTACAATAAATATCTTCTGTTTCGTTGATATAACTAACAACATAAGATAACTGACCCAATTTCAAATTTTTAAGTACTAGACATTGCCTGAGAATAGCATAAGCTGTTGCAAAACTCAAAAGACCGAGAATGTCAACTTCCCCAATATCTATGGTGGGTAGACTTATGTATCCAACAATCAGTTCTTTGATATTGTTGTATTTTGCCTCTGTCAGTAACTTTCCAGCTTCTTTTGTATAGTTTTTCAATGCAATTTTTTTTAGAACTATTATGTATTTCATTATCTTTATCAATTCCAGGTTTTATAGTTGTTATATCATCAAGTTCTTAATAAAATATATCTCATTCGAAATCATCATATAACTCAATCCTGGACTCAATTTCTGATACTGCGTTTAGTGCAGCGTTAATGTGATATACATTATACTTTTCTGTATTGCCGGTGAGTATTTGCTAATTACATCAATGTCTCTAATAGCGTATTTCAGCTGAGGGAATCTCATTCCTGCAACTCTGGCAAAGTTATCGTTGTTCTCAGTTAAACCGGGGAAACATAAAGTTAATTTTTTCATTTGAGTAATTATATTCACAGCTCTTGCTTCCTGTGCACTTTCCGTGTCTAGTGAATCAACATCAGCTATTTCGATATCCATTTTAGGGTTTAGTATAGCATTGTAAAACTCTTTTGCAACTCTAATCGATGGAGGATCAATAGACATTATAGATTACAATCACACTAAATCATCAAGTGTATATATCTGAAATATCATCAAACCTGGCTAAAGAATCCTCTGCACGCTGAGAATATAAATCCGGAAATACAAGTATTTATTTGTTGTTACTGCAGGATTAAGTGTATATTGCTGAGAATAATCAGCATAAGCAAATGCTATACTGTATAGATTAGTCCAGGTTGAATCATCATTCGATCCTTGTAATTCAAGTTCATAAAATTCTCCGGCCTCAGCATTTATTCGACCTAGTAGTTGAAACTTCCATATTGCTATGGCCACTGGACACTGTATTTTGATCCAAAAATCACTTGTTTTTCCATCTGTGACCCACTCTAACCCGTCAGATAAAGGGCTGTTAAAATCAAACACATAAACTGGATTATTATCCGAATAATAACTTCACGCATTACACCAAAACCCAAACGATTATTTATAGCATCAGCGAGATGTGGAATGTGTCCAACACTATTTTATATTTCTTTTTGTAATACCACCAGTCGCTTGCGATTTGGTAACACTCTCCATGTGCTGATTATTGGTTAGATCGGATGTAGATACAGGGACATAAGTGGAAGTTATCTTATTATTGACCATATCGATCGCACCTGTTACCATACCACCGGGATTTTTAAAATAATTGGCATCTGCAGAAGTAATTGCACTCGCTGATGCTGCATTTATCTTGGCGTCCACATACAACTTATTTGTTACATCAAATCCAGCGACTGGATTATAAGTTATTTTATTCGACCCCATGCTTAACATACCTGTCATCGTATCACCAGATTTTGCTACTTGTGATGTAATATTTGTTGCTATGTTATCATCAGCATAATTTGTATTTGTCAAATCTGATACCACTTAATGAATTCCAGATTTCCCACCAGAGTATCACCGGATTTTATTACAAAATTGTTCTTGTCAAGCTTTACATTTGTTACAGAATCATTATTGGTTAAAGTTGTATTATCAAATTATCAAGTTGAGTATTAAATATTAATTTCCCACCCATATCTATATTTCCAGCCAATGTCCCACCAGATAATGACAACTTAGAATTATCTACCAAGATAAGATGTGCATAGCTTACTGCCTGTGAATTATTTATCTAGATGGGGGTGGGTGGGAGGCATTTGGTCTCAAGATTTACAACCTTTTTTTACTCATATTGATATTTCTGGTCATCGCTAAGCTGGGCAAGGCTTACGGCCTGTGAGTTATCTGGATTGATTGGTGGATATGTTGTCTCAAGGTCTTGCACTCGCTGACCTGACATACTTAAGTTACCTGCCATTGTATCCCCAGATTTTTTTAAATATAATTTGTTAAATCTAAACCAGCCATAGTTCCTGTTTTGTCGGTTGAGCTGTCAAATTAACGTACCAAATGTTGTATAATACCTCATTCTTATTTCTTGCTGCAAGATAAAATTTAACTTTGACCACCTGATAAATTTAACTTTGACCGCGAGATAAAATTTTGTAAATACCTGATATAGAATGAGTATAATCATCTTTGACATGGAGCGATTAATCAAACATCAGCATAACCACGACCTACTGGACTGCCATTATCTGATTGTGGATGAACTGGATTGGGCAAAACTAACCTTCTTATGAATCTGTTACTTAATGACCTCTTCAACTATGATCGAGTTTTTATTTGCACAATAAATCCGCATCAAGATAAGTACCAACTCCCAATTTTCTTTTTCATAGTTTTATATAATTGAGAACAATAAGATGTTGATTAAAAATTACCTCGATCTAGCCGAAGAAGTAATGATAGATGACTCAGCAACAGAGTTCGAGTATATTGAATATCTTGACGAAAACTCAAACGAACCTAACAAAGCTGGGTTACAAACTTTTAACACAAGAGACGACGACGTGTTTCTATTCCTGCATAAGGCTGTATTCGATGTTCGAGGTGTAATCCAAGTAGATGCAAATTCTAAAATTTCACTTGTTAATAATGGATGGAGTTTGTTTAGAAGCGTTAGATATCAACTTGCTAATCAAACTGTAGAAGATGTTTATATGAACTTGCCAGTTGCAAGTACAATTCTTAACGTGGTATCGTTTAGCAATAATTACTCACGATCAATAGCAACAAATATGTTCTGGTATAAAGACACTGGAACTGGAGATACTAATATAATAGATTTGAAAGTTACTGTACCTGTTGCTGGTGCTAACGATGAAGGAATTCTTGCCAATATTAATGCTTTTTTAGCACCTCTCCATGTAAGATATGGAACAACAGCATCCGCTTATAATACTGCTGATAACACTAGAACAGCACTAATAATTTTTTGTAATACAATTAAAACTAACCCACCAGCTGTTGATGCTGACACAGCTGAAATGCTAGCAAAAGCTTGGTACGTTTCTGTTTTAATTAACTCAAGATCCTACTACAATGACAGTTATCTAAGAGAATTGCTTTGACAGTTCACATCAAATAACAATGATGTTGCCGCTTAGCACACTATTCGGATCTTTTGGAGCCTATAATAAGGTATTTCATGGAATGAAACATACACTTATGCTTGATCGAGCTGATCAGAATGACTGTCTGTTAAAACCTGATGCTACTGCTGATGGTGCATTTGTAATTTCACGACTGGCATTGTGGATGCCATGAGTCGTTCCATCGATAGATAAATCGATAGAACTTGAGACAATACTGACTGCTTACAGCAGAAAAATTTACTTTGAACAGAACAAGATTTATCAAATTGCAGTACCAAACACAACAGATAACACATGGCGCATAACAACAGCACCAAACTAACAGTTGCCAAGGCATGTATTTATTGTATTTCAATGACAGAATAGACATGGAGATCAACTTCAAAACAATTAAATTTGCGACAGCGCTGATTTTCGTCAGCGCTGATGTTAGACGAATATTTGTCAGAATAAATTCTAAGAAGTATCCTAAATGAGCAATCGAATGTAATTTCACAGCTGGAGTTGATAGAAATGTTTCTAAAGCTTATGTGTATCTCATGGAAGCTATGCAATAATATCAGGATGCTGACAATCGATCTCAAATTTCAAATGAAGAGTTTGGAACTCTTCATCTGATATTTCACTTTTATAATAGCAAACAAGCTATGTGATCGACATCAGACATCGAAGTCATATGGACACTTGGACAGGCTCCAGGAACTATTAATTATTATGCTTATACGCTAATTGTATCTGACAGATTCTTAATGATAGATTCTACCAAGTTCAGGATGACGTCCAAGTTTGAATGTGGGTAGCATAACTTTATCAAACAAGCAGTGGAATGTATTCATTTCCTGATTTAAAAAAAATGACTACCAGTGTTAGGTCCTTTGCACTTGGGTTACAATTTTATCAGAAAAGTGTGCCGAATATATTGATCCGCCTAACAAGCAGCGGAATCACTGCAATGCAAATTTTATCCAGCAGAAGGAAAATAAATACAGAATGAAATATATTGTACATGAAGTGAATTTATCTCCGGGACAAGTGTAAAAGTTAACATAAGCTATTATTAAATGACAGTCTGTTTCGCTTAAGATAGATTAGCAAAACTAATGTTATCACAGTGGCAAATCAATAAAATAGAACTGCAAAAATCATTTATTTTAAATTTATTAGCGGCAGAAGTTACTGCAGTGTCTAGATCGCAAGCAGTCCGTGGTTTTCTTGGAACTGCACTGGCAACTATTGCAGAAACGTTTCTACCCAAATTACTACCAGTACTGCAATTTTATCTAACAAGCAAATATAAAATTGACTACATATTGTCTAAAGTGCAGAAATAATACGGAAAATACAAATGAAACTCTGGTAACTACCAGAAATAACAGATTAATGCTGGAGAGTACTTTTGCTAACTGTGGTCGGAAAAAGAGTATGTTTATCAAACGTGACTCACTATTAGCTGGAGATAAGGGAATGCCAAGAATTTCTAATACTGTTTTAGTCAATGATTAAATTATAACAAAAATGCAGGGCAAATTGTGTAAATGTGAAGCTTACCACGACCTTTATCTCGAGGAGGATAAAATAGTAACTCATTGCCAATGTTGTAATCAACGGGCTGTAATCGGATCTGGCTTAGATATTCACAAGTTTACGATAAATCTGGTTTGCAACCATATTATGCCCGATGAGCTAAGCAATCTGAGACTGAAGGGAATAAGGAGCGAATTGACCATAAGCTGGTACAAGCTGTAATTGGAGCGAAATATAAACTTGGACTTGGAAATGTACTTTATGATGATGGAATGCAGAGCGCTCTCGCACATGAACTTTACAAGCCTAAAAAAAAATGTTTCCTCAACAAAGGGTTATCACTAACTCAAATCATGATATATTAGCAATAGGTCTAACAGATGTGTTGCACATTGCATAGCATAATGACAATAAAAGGTACCTGATGGACATAGTTGATATTTTTAGTAAATACGTGTTTAGTGTTCCTGTTACAGATAAAACAGGTAAAACCATAACTGATTCGTTGAGAGATTATTGCCAGCACAGAATGAAAATCGAATAAAGTATGGACAGATCACAGAATGGAGTTTTTTAATAAGCAATTTGAGCAGTTTCTGGAACAAAATAAGATCACCAAATGCATCAAAGGAAATGAAGGGAAAAGTGTCGTCATCGAAAGATTTAATCATATGCTAAAAGAAAAAATCTATAAGCAACATACAGTCAAAAACACTAACAGATACATTAATGATCTGTCAAAGATCGTGTTGGATTACAATAACACAAAACATAAAACAATGGAATGTCACCAAATGAAGCTGTAAATAACTCAGCACTGGTGAACGAGAATATTTACTGAAGACATAAGTTTAGCGTGGGTGATAGAGTTAGAATTTTACTAGTGAAGAAAACATTTGAAAAAGGATTCACTCCTAACTGGTCCGAGGAAGTATTTGTTATGGATAAAATCTTAACAACAATACCTGTGATGTATAAGCTGAAAGATTCAGCGGGAGAAGAAATTATCGGAAGTTTCTACGAACAGGAGCTACAGTGAACAGAGCAGGATATATTTATTATTGAGTGAGTCATAAGAAGAGAAGGAAAGAAAAGTTTGGTTAAATGGCAAGGTTACGGTGATAGTTTTAATAACTGGATACCAACTAGTGAAATAACAAATTTTTTATTAAATTGCTAGCGATCCAGTCACAATAAATCTTTTAATATTTCAAAAGGACAGACTTACATTTCACTGGCCTGCATAATGACATTAAATATTCTCCTCGTGTTGTTGTTAGTGCACACTCTTTCATCAAGTTAAAAATCTTAACAAACAGAAAGTCAAATGTTATATTATTTTACAGCCATAAACTTCTAACTATCTGCGGTTCATGAAGGGCTTTAATAACTCCCAGAATTTCTGGTTTTCAGAGACAGTAAAATTAAGCTTTTTTATCTTCTTGGTGTGGTGATATTTTACATTATACCATGATTTTGCAGCTACATAAACTTGCTTGTCTATACCTGGCTCATCTGCAAATTTATCCTCGTGGACAGGAAATAAATATGTTTCTAGGTCAAATTGGGGATATTTTATGTGCTGACTTATAATAGTATTGGAATTTGTCGAATCCTGATGCTTTGGCTGATCCGCTGTATCACGATCAATATCGGCATAAAATTCAAACAGTCTTTTCGCAAACAAGAAGTTTGTTTGAGACATCTTATACATAATACTTTTATATCAATTATTGTAATAGAATGCTGGACGAAATAAGAAGAATTGTCAGAACTAAAATCTTGAATATGAACTTCTTATTCGACGCTGTCAAGCTGTTTATGAGTGATCAAAAAGCAGAAAAAAGTATGTGAATTTTCTCGCTGAATACAATCCTCACTAAGCGTTTGATGTGCTACTGACAGATTCGGAGGTATCCGAACTTGAGAAATATAAACAATTATTTGTTCGATATGATACAGACACTATTTTAAAATGGGCCCATTGCTGTTATACAAGCGAAAATCTAAGAGGCTGTAAGAAATATGTTTCATGGTGATGATAATGTGGTAGCTTATTTTGAAGTAAAAAGAGAAAAAATAATTTGATATTGCTCAGCAGCACAGAACTTGATCACATACTTTGACATGCAAAGATATTTATTGAATATGACAAGGAAACCTTAAACGAATATCTCAATTTCTGCCTGACGAATAGTGAGGTAGCAAATATTTTAATTGTCAGGTGGTTCATATTGAAAGACAATTCTGACATTAAATCTTTTTGATGTGGCAGATTTAGTGATACCATCTGCGACAAATTTGATTGAATGTTCATTAATCTTAAAATACTTTGAAGATGATGTAATAGAGGGAAATGACATTTCTTCATTAGTTTCGGAATTAGTTGATGCTACCGGTCTTAGAGTTTTGAAATTGTTAATATTTCCAGCATTACCTTGTTTTACATTTTCTTGTTGTGAAACAAGTTTTAAATTCTCAGGTCAGTTATCTTTTTTAATATTTTTAAGATGATCCACAACTAATCCATCAGGTATCAAATCATGAAACACTTCGTAGATAAATCTGTGGGATCTGTAACAAACTTGATTAGTATTAGTTCCACTGATCATCACCTGCAAGTAACCATGATTACTGAGACTTCCAATAACTTTTCTTGTTTTTACATTTCTAACAATACCTCTGTTGGAGACTTCATACAAGTTATAAATAGGATGTGGTTGAAACTCATCCAGTAATGACACATTGGTGATGTTATTGTCAGTAACACTGCCGTTGATATGATAAACTCTCATTCTGTCTGGAATCTCCTTACCGCTAAATAAAGTCCAGATAAATTCATGTAGAAATATCCCGGTATATTCGCTATCATTAGCGCCTTTCACTTTCATCCTATAATCAAAATTAGAATTCCAATTGCAATTTTTGTTTTTATGTTGATCACAGTGCCAAGCTTGTTACTAGCAAAAACATTATATTTCTGGTGCCACTAGAAAATCTCTTAATGTCTAGCAAGATCGTTAATGATTATCGGCATCTGATATAAATTTTCCATCTTATACTGATACCTTTTCCAAATCTCTAATTAACAAATTTTACAGTATGCTCAGTTAAAGAAATATAAAACAGTAGATATAGGATGTTGAAACTAGCTGGTATATGAAAGAAAAGTCTGTTCTTGACAGAAAGATATCAACCTATAAAAATCACAACCTCATTTGCTGGTTTTGATGAGAGTTTTCAATTCGATAATAAATGTTTACTTATGAACTTCTCTGACACAAAGTTATATCATCTGCTTCAGCCAACAATCAAATCCCAGCATGCCATGCATAAGGGATTGAAGATAATAGTGCAGTTTCATATCAAGCTTTCTAAGCTAAATATATCTCTGGAATCCGTACAGAAAGCCAAGGATGGTTTATTGATCACATGCCTACATCAGAGTAACTCGAAGAATTTGCTTATCCTTATGTTACATCAAAATATAATCAAATTCTTACAGGGACAGATTTAATGTCGTTGTCAGACAATATATTTCAGGAGATATGGAAAGAAATAGATGAGTATACTACATCTGGGTCTGGCTGGAAATTTGATAAGATAATGGGAAATACTTTTCTGCACTATGAAATATAATCCATTTCTTGGTAGCTTGTATGTTGAACTTTGCATTAATGTAAATAATTATGATAAAAGATGTTTCCAATGGGCCATTCTGTCTGTGTTATTTTCAGCACGAGATCATCCTTATCGAGTAGCAATTTATTTTGGTTATGTTAATAATCTAAACTTTATCGGGATTAACTTTCCTGTTTCTGAATATCAAATTTCAAAATTCGGAAAAAAACAGAACAATCTCCTCTTACCTGGAGGTATTAATGTATTTGGTGTCGATGACAAACAAAACATATCCTAGATATATCAGCAATCTGGCATGTCAGGAGACAGTAGATTTACTATTTTATAAAGATCATTACACATGGATAAAAAACTTCAATGGGCTGGTTGGAGGTCAGTATAACAAGCATTAGGGAAAGAAATATTTCTGTGTTAGGTGTTTGCATCGCTCTATTTCCCAACATGTACTTTATTGACACCTCAGATATTGCTCTGATGTTCAGGAAATCTCTATGCCTGGCAGCGATGAAAAAATATTACAGTTAATAAACTAAAGGCATAAGATGAAAGTGCCTTTTATAGTATATGCAGATTTCAAGTCAATTTTACTTCCTGTGCAAGGAGCAGAAAAAAACCCTTATAAATCTTTGACAAGGAAAATACATGAGCATATTCCCTGTGGCATGCCATATAAGACTGTGTGTGCAGTTGATAAATCTTTATCAAAACTACTAAGGATTTACCATGGAAATGAACCAGCTGTCTGGTTGCGAAGGAACCTTATCAATGATATTGATCTCATCCAGATGTTACTCGCTAAGACAAAAAACAAATGAAACCACTAACATTAAAGCAAGGAGCTGAATTTTCCAAAGCAGAAATATGCATATTTTTGAGGGTGTTCTTTTTCCTCAAGATAAGGAAAAAATCAATGCCATATTACTGGAAAATATCGCGGCCCAGCATATGGCAAATGTAACTTAAAATATACCACACCGGATTTTGTCCCTGTTGTATTTCATAATTTCAGAGGATATGATGCGCATATTATAGTTGAAGTGTTTGGTAATAAGGATATAATTAACAGCCTGAAAATTAGCAACAACAATAAAATAAAGTGCATCCCAAATAACACTGAAAAATATATGTCAGTGACACTAGGCAAGTTGAGATTTATTGATAGTCTGCAGTTTATGGCAGCATCGTTAGATGAGCTTGTCAAAGGCTGTAGCCAATTAATAATTTGAGCATTTTAGTGAAACTGCTGGCAGTTTATTGACACAAAAATGGAATTTTTCCCTATGAGTATCTAGACGATTGGAGCAGATTTGATGAAACACGTCTACCTGACAAAGATAAATTCTATTCTAGGTTAAATCTTGAAAGTGTTAGTGACGATAATTATGCTTGTGCAAAATTGATTTGGGATTTGTTCAGCTGTAAAAATTTGGGAGATTATCATGACCTGTACCTTATCACAGACATTCTGTTGCTCGCGGATATATTTGAAAATTTCAGAGACGTCAGTGCTGATAACTACGGACTCGACCCTGTGTGGTACTATTTGGCACCTGGACTAAGTTGGGACGCATTACAGAAACACAGTAAAATAAAACAGGAGGTGCTAACAGACCCTGATATGTTCAACTTTATAGAGCGTGGAATCTGAGGTGGAATAAGTGTCGTAACAAAAAAATATACTAGGGCTAATAATAAATATCTACCCGACTATGATAGTACAGAACCATAAAGTTTAATAGCCTATCTTGCTGCCAATAATATATATGGCTACGGTGTGTCGGAGTCTATGCCGGTCAGTCAGTTTAAGTGGATCACCAAAAAACAGTTTTTCAAAGAAGCTGATAAAACTATACCGGATGATGTTAGTTATTTTATTGAAGTTGATATTGACTATCCTGTTGAGCTTCATGATGCGCATAACAACTATCCATTCTGTCCAGAGTCGATGCTGATTGACTACAGCTTATTATCCAATGAGCAGAGAAATTATTTGTCTAGTGCAAGTACTAGTGGTAAATCTATTGTTAAAAAATTAGTTCCTAATGTGCTTGACAAACAGATATACATTTTATACTATAAAAATCTTAAGCAAGCAGTTGCTCATAGTCTGATACTAAGAAAAGTTCATATACTACTAAAATTTAATCAATCGTCATGGATGAGAAGCTACATTGACTCAAATACAGCGTGACGAGCAGCTGCCAAAACAGAATTTAAAAAAAAACTTCTTCAAGCTTATAAATAAGCAACAGCAGGTTATGGTTAGATACAAGGGATACCCATTATGGACAGTTAGCTTGTATTTCATGAAATACATTCTATTAATATACAGATTTTGGAAGCCTTTCTATCATCCATTGGCTTCCATGACATTGGCATAGTTTTAATTGGGCAGGAACCTGGATGAAATAACACTGGAATGGAAGATATTTGTGTCTCTTTTTTAAAAATCAAATGAGTTGTATGCCAAAAAATTATTCAAAGAAATCAAGACATGTAGATTATTCAGCTACTTAATAAATTCTTGTTGCTGTTTCTCATTGCAGTAATCCTACAAGGCAAGTCTGAAGACTATAATATTAAGGGATTTCTAATACAGCCAAGAAAAAAGAGCAGTATTTCTCAGTCAAACACAGTTGGCACAATAACTGGGGACTCTGCAACATGGAACCCTTGTACAACACCCACGGTACTGGTATATCTGTTCATCTGTTTGTCTCTATATTCAGCTGGTTATCTGCTTGTCGCCAATAAGAGAGAGAGAGAGAGAGAGAGAGAGAGAGAGAGAGAGAGAGAGAGAGAGATTGTGAACTTTCTTAGATTTAAAAACATGAAACAAATATTAAAAAAATCAAGTACAAATTATTAAAATTCCTTTGCACTTCTGCACTCAAGGTCTCATCTATCCGACAAGTCAACCCCCAGACCTGTACTGATCGTAACTTGATAAACTAGGTACTATCAATCTTTGTTATCTCATTAGCAAAGTTTCCTTCCTACATGTCATTCATCTTTCTGAATTTGCCTATCTCTTTCTTCTTTCTGAATTTGTCTCTCTTTTTCCTGCATTTGTCTCTTTTTCCTTTATTTGCATTTTCATTTCAATTTCTTTTTCTTCTTTTTGAATTTGTCTCTCTCTTTTCTTCTGCTTGCATTTGGGTCAATCTTTCCTCTTTTTCTTCTTGAATCTCAAGTTTTCTTAGCTATATTTCTGTCTGGTGTTTTAATTTCAGTTCTTTTAATTTCATTTCAGAGCATTATAGAGACTTACTGATGAATCTTAAAGCATTTGGATAAAAATTTCCTTTTCAACTAAATACTTAACCAAAATATTTTTAATCTCCCATTTTAACAAAGTCAGTTTTATGTCAGAAAGAGAATAGTGCTTGGCAAGCTCCAACAACTCATCTTTCCTTAAACACTCAAACACTTCATGTGTCAGATTCGAAACAAAACTCTCCACCCAAGATGTTATTGTGAAAGCTTTTTGGTTTCACTGTGTAAACTCAAAAGACCAGGGACTAAGAAACTTATGAAATGAATTTAAATTTCAAAACAACTTCAATTTCCCTTAAATATTTCTGAAATTTTTATCCCCAATGAGCCCGCAATTTCCGTTACAACTATATGGTCATAAACTAAATAACAGAAAGAAGTAAAAACAAGTTTGGTAAAACTTAACAGATAATTTTATTATCAAACTTATAAATGAAAATGTGCAAGGAACTTAAAATATTATAAAGTGAATCCAAAATAATCCTGAAAAAGTTGTGTTAAAGTCCAAAGGAATTAAAAGTTCCATATCAATTACAGAATCGGAAATGTACTGGTCTGCCAAGAATCATGATGCTATGATTATGGCATTATCCAGAAATCCTTTGAACAATTCACAATAGTTCCAGAATAATATTATAGTCCAGAAAATGAGCACTTTCTATTTTCACTGCACAGTTCAAACAAATGTTTATCCTCTCAAATTATATCTAAGTACAACATAAAACACATATGCAGACTTGATGTTACAACAGGAACACAAGAACTAAGAATGACTGCAAAATATGAATTAATCTGATTGATCAGTTCTTTTCTTTTGTACACCTCCTGAGTCTATTATGACTATATGTCACAATATACCCCATGTGAGAGAACTTACTACTCAATCTAATATTTCAAAATACCTATTCATGTGACCTAACTCATCCAATAAGAATTAACTTAGTTCTTCTAAGATGCCACCTGACCAATCTGCCCAGTGGAGAAAAGATTGAATTTTGTAAAAATATTTACTAATACTTTTATTATTAGTAACTGTCAACTCATACGTAATGATACAGTTATAGATATGCAATTTTACATTCTCTAATATCTTAAAATAGACCCTACACACGTACGAAATCCAGCAATAGTTAATCATTACAGTTTACAGCCATGAATAAAAATTTTAAAAATTATATAAAATTATGTACCAGGAGTTATAAAAAATATAGATATACATAACACACTCATTAATGATTAAAAACAATATAGATATAAATGATATTAGTATAGATTGAAATGATATCTAAATATGCAGATGATACAATATTGTTTTCAGATAGATCTAGAAAAGCTCTTAAAAATGCAATGCATGCATTAATATTCTATGCAGAGACCTGTGGCCTTAATGTAATCATAGAGTAAACAAGAATAAAATGGATAGAAAGCTTGAACAACAGTAACAACCATTTGTGTATAGAGTATTATTTATGCTGGATATTATGATAGTTTGACAATATTAGGCATTATCTTCTCTACAGATTTAGGTCACATGTTAACTATTAATTATGACAGTAAATTAAGTGACATTAAAATACTATTGACTCATTGGTTGAAGAGAATTCTAACCCCTGTTGGAAAATTATTGTGATAAAATCACTTGCTTTGTCAAAATTAAATCACATATTAATAAGTTTGCCAAATCCTCCTGAATGGTTCATTAAAAAATTAAGTAGTTTCATCTACAAGTACTTCTGGAAAGGGTAAGTTGAAAGGATAAAATGAAAAGTAATAAATAAAAGTTATGAAATAAAGGAGACTTGCAATGGCTGACTTTAACAATTTCATGCTTTCTCTCAAAATATCCTGTGTCAGAAGGATACTTACCAAAAGTACAAAAAGGGAGTAAACTCTTGTTTCACTGTTTTAATCTTTTGGAGGAATTTCACAAGTTTGGTATCAGTTATGTAGAAAAGAACACAGAGATGTTGATAATATAGTTTGGAAGGATGTTTTTATTTCTTATAACTTATACTCTGAAAAGTTCATTCAAAAAACCTTTTTCAGATTTTTTTTACTGAAGTCCTAATGTATAATGAAAATATTACGGTCGGAGAGTTTTTGTATTTTTTTCAAAAGTGGTTTGAAAAGGTATACAATTTATAAACGATATTGTCCAAGGTAATGGACAATTCCATTCGTGGCAAAAAATTAAATGAAATATATAATGTTGGACCTTACTTCTCATTGAAACTAAGAAAGGTTGCAGAAATATTTAAGTATCTTGGTGAAAGACACAGAAATATTAGAAAGTAAAGCAGTAACTAAATCAAAATCACAACTTAATCTACCAAACCAATTGGATTGGACAGGGCATTTTGCCTTAACATACAAAAATTGCAAAAGATTCTAATCTAATTTGGTTTCAGTTTAAATTGCTGCATAGAGTTCTTGCAACAAATACTTTTCTTGAAACAACTGAAATAGCAAATAATAACAAATGTTCCTTTTTTGTATGGATTTACCTGAAACATTAATTCATCTTTTTGGAACTGTGCAGCTGTGAAACAGTTTTTGGAATAACTTAAGCCAGTGGATTAGAAATAACACTAATTTCCTGCATACTTTTTCACTTACAGGAATAATTGTTGGTATGTTAGAAGCAGGCAATGTAATTAATGCTATATTGTTGATATCTAAAAAGTACATGTATAATATGTTCCATGAAAGAAAACCTCCATCCACACCAATTTTTAAAAACTTCTTAAAACAATACATTTGTGAGCCGAAAGAAACAAATAAACTGGAATGTTTTGAAACCGAATGGCGCACATTTTTTAATTTAGTAGTATATCACAATTATAGTTTCTGTCTATTGTTTGAAATAGTTCAGATATATTTATGAAAATCAGTTGATGCCTGAACAATCTTGAATTATCTCTTGGTTATATTTGTATGTGTGTGTGTGTGTGTGTGTGTGTCCCTGTGTGTGTGTGTGTGTGTGTGATTTGGATTTTTAATGTAGCTTTGACAATTTTTCAGTCATATCACTATTATGTCTGCAGTGTGGCAGTTTATAGTGATGTCTAGCAGTGGGGCATCATGCTGCAGACATGTAGCATGATCTCCCACCCACATTATCCTGTTACGAGGCCGACCAGTCCTAACACTAACCTGTTAATGCTGAGCGCCTAGCGAGGCAACTGTTTAGTACCATTTTTCTAAGTTTTTGGTAAGACCCAGCAGAGGTTGCTATAATTTTGTACATCTTAAACTAATTTTATAAGATTTATACATATAACTGTTATATACTTATACTCTTATAATACACCTGTTTCTTAATTTCTTCTGCTCAACACTTCTTTCTCTTTTCTTTCTCATATTTTACAGGAAGTGGAGTAACAAGTTTCTTAATTCTGTTTCATATACATGTGTGTGTGTGTATATATATATATATATATATATATATATATATATATATATATATACACACATAAGAAAAGACATGTAGAAAAGAAAAAGGAAGTGTAAGGTACTCCACAGGATGACTCCCCAACCCATGGCTACCTATGTAAGGGAATATGAAAAAAAAGATACATCGAGCGGCTTAACTGAGCAAGACTGATAGATAAAATCTTGTGATGTATTGAATAGATCTTTGATATATAATCAGCCAATGACTTTAAAAAAGATTTCTGTAAACTAATGAATGCTGTGTTCCGTAAACAGTGCAACATGTAAGAAAGAGAATGAAGGTAGAAATATATACTATGAAAAAAACTGCTTTAAACTTCAATTTTTCATTTGCTTGATAACAATGATATAAAACATATCGTGTTAATTAGTTTAAGGGATAAAAAAGAATAATAAAATTAACCTAAGCAATTTATAGTGACTTCATAGTGTAAGATTTAAGTGTATATATTTGGTTAACTTTTACTACAAAAATTTCAAAAACAAAAATGGTGAAAAATAAAACTTCAAATAAATATAGATAAGTTATGCATTGACGTTGAGACTGATAACTTTTCCAGTAACATGAAGGAAATGATTCAGATTTCATTCCATTTTCCTATTTAGTGATTCATATGCATTTTTATAGTCCTTTAAGCTATATTTATGTTTTACAAGTTAAATTTATGTGATATTATACCTTTTCATTGCATGTATAACATAATTATTTTACAAGGACATTGATTGGTTTGTAATAGCTCAGTAAGTGAATTTCTTGTTGATATTTTGTATTTTTTTTCAAAAAATCATATATGATTAAACTTTCTTGTTCTCCAATATCATTCTTATTACATTCGATACACTTTCCATACGTCATACAGTTTGTCATGTCAAGTGTCAGATGGATTGATTTAATTGTAGTGTTTCAAAATATTTTAATATTTGGTTAGGTTGTTTTGAATTTTTACCTGAGCATCAGATACAAAATTAACATACATTTTTGTGAAATAAAATTATCGTAAAAAGGTTCCAGCCTTATGACAACCGCCACCAACTAAATTCCCATCTTCTTTTACAGCTGTGCCCAATATGTTTTGTTTTAATTGTTGCACTGACTGAGCCTTGCAGTTTTAATTTTGAACTGGAAAAGGTATCGAGAAAGTTGAAATAGCACATGAACATATATTAACAATTTCTCTTTAGAAATGTATATGGGATGAGTAACCAGATGCTTCCACCTGCCAGACTTGAACCCTTTTTAGAAAGCAATATGGATAGAAAACTGCTAAAATGAGTTGGTGACCACATAACAAATGCCTTGCAAATGAACACATGGCACTGGGAAAATAGGATCTTGACAACAATCAAAGTGTTTTAGAACTGTGATGTCTGATGACAATAATTCATATGTTTTCATTGATCAATATTTTGCAGGAAGCTCTCACTCACAGAAATAACAACAATAAGACCACAGTAAATATGACGTGGAAAGCCCCTGCCGAAGCAGTAGAAACTGTGGTATTTGTGTAAGTATTATTTATCTCATTGGAAAGTGATTATATTACCACCTTTACTAACAAGAACAGGCTATTGCCACCATGTTTGTAACACATCTCATCCTTAAAAAAATTACTTTCCAGATTATCTGTACATTTTGTAGCAAGTACATTTTTTACCCAATTGTTCCATCATTAAAATATGATAATTCGTATTTGTTGAAGAGAACTTTCTGGAAATGTTCCCAAGTTTGGTAGTTAACTCTGGTAATGTTGAAGCCATATATTATGGATGACGTCACCTACCACTGTAGGCAGGGACCATATATTTATAGTCAAATGGAACCTTTGTCTGTATGTGGATACCATAAAAATAATTAGTAATCATTTCTTGTCTAACTGCAGTCATTCTGGCTTCCTATAACAGATTTCAAGGTGTATAAAATTAATTATAGAGAATACAAATATACAACAAACAGAATGGAAAGTGCTATCCCTTGATTCTACAGGAGAATGCTTGATAAAACTAGGCTGAATTAATATTTAATACAAATAATACTATCATAAAGGTTAGAGAAATTTTAATTCATAATACACACTAATTCATTCCAATCTCCTTAGAGTACAAATTAAAAATTTTCTAACCTGTTTTATATATATATATATATATATATATATATATATATATATATATATATATATATATATATATGCAAAGTCTTCAGTTAAAATAGTTGCCAACATTTAATATAACACATAACACAGATGTTCACAGAATGGCAGATGTCATTGAATAATTTATGCCAAGTAACTGTTCAACTGCTTGGTTTAAAACTTCCTGGAAAGTAAAATATATCATTTCCCATTAAAATTGCCTTTTGTTCATACAGCCTAAGTGCCAACGACTTAGCAAACAAAAATGCCTTATAGACCAATCTGTAGAAAATAACAGTTCCACTACCAATCTGTAGAAGATAACAATTCCTCTACAAATCTGTAGAAGATAACAATTCCACTATAAATCCTTGAAGATAACAATTCCACTATAAATCTTTGAAGATAACAATTCCACTATAAATCTGTAGAAGATAATAATTCCACTATAAATCTTTGAAGGTAACAATTCCATTACAAATCTGTAGAAGATAATTCCACTATAAATCTTTGAAGATAACAATTCCACTATAAATCTGCAACTGTAACAAAATCTAAGCAGTGTCTTCATGATAAATTGGCATATATGTGATCACTGTGTTTAATTAGGCGGCATTTTAAATCCCACTGAAAATGGATTTTAGGTGTCACAAGTTCGAGTTGGAGGGAGGTTGAGCCACAAAATTTCTTCAGATAAGAAGAGTAGTTTTTGAATCGCTTAGGTAAAGTGGGTATCTTTATATGCATTGTTTATTTTTTCAAAATTTAATTTTGAAATTAAAAGCCGAGATTATTAGTAAATTCTTAACATGAAAAATATATGTCATTCTAATAGATGTTCACTGTATTATCAGTATGCTGGTTTACCATGGTATTTTTTCTGGCAGTACATAACCACAGTACTTTTACACCATAACCGTACTTCCATCAGTTTCTGTCATTAATAAATGTATGGAAATTCCAGAGTAATCTTAAGATTTAATGATTAAAAGCATGTTTTCATTTCTCATGACAAAATAATTCCAGAAATAATTTTGTTTACCAAATAGTTGTATCTGTCAAAGATTCATCTACTATATATCATGGAATGTACAGAAATACCTCAGTTTACCATGGTACAGACATTTTTATGGTACCCACTCTACATTGCAGTATGTAATGATCTCTTGAAAAACAATTTCACTGGAATAAAGGTTGATGTATCCCCAAAATGAGATCATATCTCCTTCTAATTTTTGCAGAGCAACCATTGTACAGACAGAACTAACATACTGGGTTAATGTTGAGAGTCGAGAGCTTACACCTAATTCAAGTGTACCTGGTGGTGGTGGAGTTACTACACCTTCCCCAGGTGTGGGGACAACAGTGCCATCTGGAGTAAGTCTCTCTTGTAGTCTGATACAGGTTTTTTTATTTTGCATAAATACGTCAAACAAGGATTATTTTGAATCAGCATCAAAGCAGTGCATATTTTTCAAGAAACTAAGATGTGTAACCAGTATTTATCTGTTTATAGATATGATTATTTGATGTTTGTTGTACAGTTAAATGTCAGTTTTCCAGACTCTGTATTTGATGTGAATTTTGTCCAGATAAATGATTGTCCTGATAAAAAAATTATAATATTGAATTGCAAGTCCACTGTATATTTTACTTATCAGGATGAGCAGAAAGTCCTGGTAAAACTGTATGGATAAAAATAAATATTTTACAGTAAATTGTTAATTTTTATTTTTAAATTAAAGCTATTTTTCCTTTAGTATTAGCCAAATTAGGCAGAGGTTACTTCATCCCAGGTGAATATTAATGTTCATTAAATAATCGATTTTGACTACATTTTCCCAGATGACTATTAAGTTTGATAAAATAATCTACTTTGACTATTAAATATGTTGTACATTATAAACAAGAGATATATTGTTATTACCAACCAGCTTATTGCTCTAAAGTTTGGTTGCTACCATATTTAAATATTTTTAGTAGAATAAAGTCAAGTTGATTATAAAAATAAGGTATTTTATTTTTTCAGGTAGCAATGTGCAATGTCAGTGTATTAGTTCAATTGAAATAACCTTGAATGATATGGTAAATTAAATCTGTAACATTTTAACACTCAAAATTAATACTTACATTCTTAATGCACCTTGTTATGGAAATTCCTTTAATTCAGGAGTTCTACTGTTAAGATTTTTCACTCTCCAAAAAATTTATTTTCCCTTGTCAAACTGGTCTTAACTCAACAAGTATTATACAGGCTGACATAAAAGAAATCAATAGGATTCTGCCTCATCTAAAGTGCAAGCAATCCAAAAAGGTGGTAACTAGATGATGGACATCTAAGTTATTTTGCAGAAACTAAGATGGATGAACAGCGAATGAAATTGCTGCTGGTCTGCTGGTAAGATGCCAGCCAATTTTCATGGCAGACTGGTGCAAAAATATGAGTTGCCAGTCCATCTGACCAGCTGGATTTTTAGACATATTGAGTAAATTTAATCTACAAATTTTGTATTTTTTATGCTATTAAAAGAACTATTTAAAACCAAGTGAAAAATAAATAATTGTGAATTGTTTATTATGACCACTCATGAATCTAGGTTGTATGAGGAGACAAATAGCTCCAGTTCAATCTGCATACAATAGATGCTCATGACTGTTCTCTGCCTATGAAATGTCAGGTGTCACACATGCTGCTTCCGATTCCCAACATAAATATTTGGAATTTTGGGATGCCTGAGGCCATAAGAAGCTAAAACCAAACAGAATCAGGAAATAAAACAACTATTAAAAATGGGTATGATACTGTCAAACAAACGATGGCTGGATTGCAGACTTCATTTGGAATATGGAAACAAGATGAATGCTAAGACTACGATCATACTCTTTTGCTTCAATACTTCATTCTGCTAAGCATCCATAATAGTCAGTATATGATTTATACACCAGTTTTTGAGGCCATCAGCCTCAAACTAACTGGCTAATTCAGCAAGACAATGGTGATAAGTTGTGTATTACTGCTGTTTAAATGAATTAAGCAACTAATTTTATTAATATAATACTTAACTGTCACTGTGGTGGGATTCCCTTCTCCCAGCTCTGCTGTAATGTCCCAGGAGTAGTCTGGGCCCAAGAGATAAAAGGATGGATAGTACTGTGAAAATGGGCCTATGATGTGGGAGTCGTACAGGGTCTGTGTTCTTTCTGTTTGAGGCTTTCTAGAATGTTTGTCCATTTTATGTGGACTAGAGCAGTTCCATCTGAGAAAAGGTAACTAAGGTAGTAATGAAAGGAAAATATTACATTATTTGAAATTGGTTATACACCCCTGCCCCATCCCCCATTGCAATTTGTGAAATTTGGTGATATTTATGTGATTTTTTGCAATTGTGGACTCTTTATCTCTTTTGACTTTGTGCTTATTTGGTGCTCATTGTTGGTCATTTATTCACGCGCACTGCATGTATTTTCACTTGTTCAGATAACAACTGTGTTTGTTCGTAAATTTGGCCCCAGGTGGTTGAATGGTCTAAAGCACTCACCTTTAATGATCACTGCCATCTCATCTCTGTTCATGCGGGTTCGGTGTCTCAGTCTTGGCAAATGTGGGTATGTGAGAAAGCTTTGTCATTAGCTTCCCTTAGGTCGGTGGCGCATACCAGTGTTTCTTGGGTTCTTCCTGCACCATTTATACTGGTGGCCATTTGCTGAAAAATGGCATTAAACCCACAACAACATTAACATTTGTATATTTGAACACTGTGTGGTGTTATAGTCTGATTTGTCATCATTCTTTTCATTCTAGATAAACAATGAAGAAAGATGCATAGTATGTGACTCTTGCACAAAGTGTTTGTCCACTGTTGTTTTATGTGAATACTTTCAGGTTGTTGTTTTTTGCATTTGGTTATTATTGTCATTTCATATTAAATTATGATTACGTTATGTGTCATTGCCAATAAAGATAGGTATGATTTGTGTCTCTCTTGTGCAATTTATGTGAAAAGAGCTATGAAAACTTAGCAAACGTCTACTGGGTACATATCATTCCTAATGATCAATACTTGGATACCCAAACAAAGAGAAATTGTATTAAATGTGTGCAAACCTGAACTTCTTCATTGTAGGCTGGTGCTGGCACATACTGCATGCAAAAATGTATTTTTGTTGTTGTTTGAAGTGTAAATAAAAGAACTGCTCATTTTCTATTTAATAAATTCATATCACAATATATGAAGTTAATAAAACAAATAAATGGTTTACAAAATTGAAATTGTAGAAATAAAAGATGAATAATGCTCAAAAACCCTTAACCTAAAATTATTCAAGTTTTTAGAAAGCCAGCTTCATTCTTATTGTGCAGGTACTGCTTGCACTGCACATGTATGATAAAGAGTTGCCAAGCTTGGACAGAATCATTGTGACTGTTAATATGACAACTCTGATTTTATAAGCTGGATCTGGTTGGTTTTCCATCCTCTTGTATGCTTGATCTAGGATTGCTACCAATTTTTAACCTCTCTGAACATTTGGACAGTGATTATGAATGGAATTTTCATGGCCAGCAGTGCCAAGGTAATCAACATGGCTTTGGCAGAAACTGTTCAGGTGAGACAACTGTCTGCACTCATTTCGCTGAAGTACATCATTCCTAGGCTCTCCATTTTATGCCCTTTGGTACTCCGTTACTCTTGCATGGTAGAATCAAAATATCACCTACACAGGTCCTGCATGCTACCATTGCTGAAGCATTGTTTGTGAGCTTTCTTGTTGAACATAACCTGTCTTTCTCAGTTGGAGATCAGCAACAGTGACAGTGAAGATTATTTCCTATTGTGAGGAAAAATAAGACAAACTTTAGTGCCTCCTTAGGTGCTGAAAATTTGCAACAATTTTAGTCACCAAGATTAACCAGCAGGCAAGAAGTCTGAACTGTTTTGAAAACATATTTACCATAGCCTGATTGAGGAAGTTCAAGACTGCCACAGCATCATATCATGACAAATAGCGTGAAGTTTGTGTATATCAGTAAATTTGGCTGCAAATAAAGTAGTACATGTAACCAGTGCAAATAATATGTTTTAGTTTTATTTTGGGATTTTCATATAATGCAGTAGTGACCATCGAAGTGGATGGAGTTAGTGTCATGATATAATTTTTCACTACTTGCATTCAAAATTCACTAATTTGTATCCCACTTTTCACTAATTGCGAGTCTGGAGGGTTGGCTGCTCTGCATTTGATGAAATTCTGACCTTTTTCTACACATTAAGTTTTTATGTTATAAGATTTCAGAGAAACTGGAGAAACTTGTTAAACTTGATTCAATAAAGTTGATAATTTGCATAATTTACAACAAGTTTCATTATTGTTACCTACTGACTATATTCCCTTGACCCTCCAAAGAGACACCCAGAGTGTGACAGACGAACAGAGTGTAACAAGAAAGATAGGAAGAGAGAGAATTTATGTTTTTTTAAATAAAATGTGTAAATACATTGATTGAACAAATTTCTTCTATTTTTCTGTCAATCAAGGAGCAATTTTTTGATCCAGCCTGTGGAAAGAGTAAAGGTTGTTTCCGTGATAGTACATTCCTGATTACCTGGGCTGATAATGGAGGGAGTTCTATTGATTTTGAAATGAAAGCCAGTATTCCTGTTTCTGACAATTACTGGATGTCACTGGGTTTCTCATCTGACGCAAAAATGGTGAGCTGCTAGAGTCAAGTACTTCTGGAGAATAACTTATCCATCTGCAAATATGATAGACTTAGATGCATGGTGGTATAAATGTGATAGAACTAGATGCAGTGTAATAACAATATGATAGACCTAGATGCATGATAGTATAAATGTGATGGACCTAAATCCATGGTAGTATATATGTGATATACCTAGATCCATGGTAGTATAAATGTGATAGACCTAGATCAGTGGTAGTATAAATGTGATAGACCTAGATCCATGGTAGTAGAAATGTGATAGACCAAGATCCATGGTAGTACAAATTTGATAGACCTAGATCCATGGTAGTATTAAGTGATAGACCTAGATAAATGATAGTATAAATGTGATAGACCTAGATGCATGGTACTATAACTGTGATAGACCTAGAGGCATGGTACTATAACTGTGATAGACCTAGATGCATGGCAGTATAAATGTGATAGACCTAGATCCATGGTAGTATAAATGTGATAGACCTAGATGCATGGTAGTATAAATGTGATAGAACTAGATCCATGGTAGTATAAATATAATAGACCCAAATCCATGGTAGCATAAATGTGATAGACCTAGATGCATGATAGTATAAATGTGATAGACCTAGATCCATGGTAGTATAGATGTGATAGACCTAGATCATGGTAGTATAACTGTGATAGATCTAGATGCATACTAGTATAAACGTGATAGACTTAGATCCATGGTAGTATAAATGTGATAGACCTCTGTGCATGGTAGTATAAATGTGATAGTCCTATGTGCATGATAGTATAAATGTGATAGACCTAGATGCATGATAGTATAAATGTGATAGACCTAGATCCATGGTAGTATAAATGTGATTGACCTAGATGCATGGTAGTATAACTGTGATTGGCCTAGGTCAATGGTAGTATAAATGTGATAGACCTAGATGCAGGGTAGTATAAATGTGATAGGTCTAGATGCATAATAGTGTAAATGTGACAGACCTAGATCCATGGTGTTATAAATGTGACAGACCTAGATCCATGGTAGTTTAACTATGATAGACCTAGATCCATGGTAGTATAAATGTGACAGACCTAAATCCATGGTAGTATAAATGTGATAGACCTAGATGCATGGTAGTATAACTGTGATAGACCTAGATCCATGGTATTGCAAATGTGATAGACCTAGATGCATGATAATACAAATATAATAGACCATGATCTATGGTAGTATATATGTGATAGACCTAGATTCATGGTAGTGTAAATGTGATAGACCTAGAGCCATGATAGTATATGTGTGATAGACCTAAATCCATGGTAATGTGATAGACCTAGATGCATGGTAGTATATATCTGATAGACCTAGATGCATGGTAGTATAATCTGATAGGCCTAGATGCATGGTAGTATATATCTGATAGACCTAGATGCATGGTAGTATAATGTGATAGACCTAGATGCATGGTATTATATATCTGATAGACCTAGATGCATGGTAGCATAATGTGATAGGCCTAGATGCATGGTAATATAACTGTGATAGGCATGGATGCATGGCAGTATAACTGTGATAGACCTAGATCCATGGTAATGTGATAGACCTAGATGCATGGTAGTATATATCTGATAGACATAGATGCATGGTAGTATAAATGTGACAGACCTAGATGCATGGTAGTGTAACTGTAATAGACCTAGATCCATGGCAGTATAACTATGATAGGCCTAGATCCAAGGCAGTATAACTGTGATAGACCTAGATCCATGGCAGTAGAACTGTGATAGACCTAGATCCATGGCAGTATAACTGTGACAGACCTAGATCCATGGCAGTATAACTGTGATAGACCTAGATCCATGGCAGTATAACTGTGACAGACCTAGATCCATGGCAGTATAACTGTGATAGACCTAGATCCATGGCAGTATAACTGTGACAGACCTAGATCCATGGCAGTATAACTGTGATAGACCTAGATCGATTGCAGTATAGGTGTGATAGGCCTAGATCCATTGCAGTATAACTGTGACAGACGTAGATCCATGCTAGTATGAATGTGACAGACCTAGATCCATGGCAGTATAACTGTCATAGACCTAGATCCATGGAAGCATAACTCTGACAGACCTAGATCCATGGCAGTATAACTGTGACAGAGCTAGATCCATGGCAGTATAACTATGATAGGTCTAGATCCATTGCAGTATAACTGTGATAGACGTAGATCCATGGCAGTATAACTGTGACAGACCTAGATCCATGGCAGTATAACTGTGATAGACCTAGATCCATGGCAGTATAACTGTGACAGACCTAGATCCATGGCAGTATAACTGTGATAGGCCTAGAGCCATTGCAGTATAACTGTGATAGACCTAGATCCATGGCAGTATAACTGTGACAGACCTAGATCCATGGCAGTATAACTGTGATAGACCTAGATCCATGGCAGTGTAACTGTGACAGACCTAGATCCACGGCAGTATAACTGTGATAGACCTAGGTCGATTGCAGTATAGGTGTGATAGGCCTAGATCCATTGCAGTATAACTGTGACAGACCTAGATCCATGCTAGTATGAATGTGACAGACCTAGATCCATGGCAGTATAACTGTCATAGACCTAGATCCATGGCAGTATAACTTTGACAGACCTAGATCCATGGCAGTATAACTGTGACAGACCTAGATCCATGGTAGTATAACTGTGATAGGCCTAGAGCCATTGCAGTATAACTGTGATAGGCCTAGATCCATTGCAGTATAAATGTGACAGACCTAGATCCATGCTAGTATAAGTGTAACAGACCTAGATCCATGGCAGTATAACTGTGATAGACCTAGATCCATAGTAGTATAACTGTGACAGACCTAGATCCATGGTAGTATACAGCACTGAACTGCATGCAGAAGACATTTGTGATTTAGGTAAATTTTGTGTATTTCAAGCTCATCACAAATAGTACACAATGATAATATCATCAACAATATATCCATCATATATGTATGTATGTATGTATGTATGTATGTATGTATGTATGAGTTTACTAGGAGAGTTAGCTCTATTTGTATATGATGGTAGGTCTCTGGTTTGGAGGCACAATGTCTCCCAATATTGCAGTGCTTAACAAAGCATATATTAAAAAAATTTAGACTGATTTAACCCATTAAATTAAGTAGTAACGAGTCAACAGACATTTATATTGGTGTGGTAATTTCCATTAAATTAAGTAGCAACAACTCAACTGACATTAATAGTGGTGTGGTAATTTCCATTAAATTAAGTGGCAACAAGTCAACTGACATTAATAGTGATGTGGTAATTTCCATTAAATTAAGTAGCAACAACTCAACTGACATTAATAGTGGTGTGGTAATTTCCATTAAATTGAGTGCCAACAAGTCAACAGACATTAATATTGGTGTGGTAATTTCCATTAAATTAACTATCAGCAAGTCAACAGACATTAATATTGGTGTGGTAATTTCCATTAAATTAAGTGGCAACAAGTCAACAGACATTAATATTGGTGTGGTAATTTCCATTAAATTAAGTGGCAACAACTCAACAGACATTAATAGTGGTGTGGTAATTTCCATTAAATTAAGTGGCAACAAGTCAACAGACATTACTATTGGTGTGGTAATTTCCATTAAATTAAATGCCAACAAGTCAAAAGACATTAATAGTGGTGTGGTAATTTCCAAGAAAAGTATCATCTTCTAGGCAGGTTTAAGGATGTTTTCCTTCCATGAGACATGATGGGATCAAGAAATGTTTTCTTAATAAGGAGGTTTTTTTGTCAGGTTTGACACACCCCCCCACCCCCCCGAAAAGAAAGGAGAATTTGTACTTTAACTTCATGAGAAAGCTTGCTAGTAGCTTTTCATGGGTCGTTCTTCCTCCACCAGTTCTACTGGCTGCCAAGTATAGCCTATCTCGTGCTGAAAAATGGTGTTAAACCCCATAACAACAACTTACTAGCTTACAAATGGTGGCTAAAAGGTCTAGCCTTATTCCTTCAATTTAAGATAATAAAATTGCTAAACATGACCTTGTATGATTTGAAATTGGATGTCTGTTTTGAAATGTTGATATTTTTTCAATGTTCTGTTGAAAAATATGTTAATATGATAGCCAAAAGCCTTTTTCTTAGAAATGGTGCCACAGTTTTTCAGTATTTTGCTTCATAAAGGAATTATTACAGAATTTGTTAACATATAATACACAAGTTTTTTCTTCAGTTGGCAGTGCTCTGGGTTCCCCATGTTGTTGGGAAATCAGGAAAAAGTCAGGTGAAAGACAGATTTTTCATGAATGGGGAATGCCCCTGAATTTTGCAAATATTGATCAGAAAATAGGGAATTTTCAGCCACCACTTTATAACTGAAAAAGTATGTAATTGAGTCATAACTGAACAATCAGGAGTTCAATTTATTGGGCTTTTTCAGAAATTTTGGATGGCTGCAGAACTCTTCAGTCATTTGAGATACATTTGCTGTATGGATCATATGCGTGCTTGCTCTAAATATATTTGTATAGTCCAATAATAAAGCTTTTCTTCCCCAGTTCCTATTTTTATATGCAAAGTTAGGAAAAATGTAGTGTGATGAATCTTTGCTTATTACTTGGTAGTTCTCTCTGGGAACACTGTTTTAAGTGTTATCATCAATAGTAACTTACATCTCCCACAACCTGCCTTTGAATTAAATTTACTCTCAGACCTTGCTAAATACATCAGAATGATTCCAACAATATAGTTTTGGGGATGTCATATCTAGAATTGGGAATTTATTTTATGGTGAAATGAGTTTATTTTTTTAAATTCTGAAAGTATTTTGGGGAATTTTGAACACAATATCTTATGATTTCTTTCCTTCTATCTCTCATCACTCATAATTTTTGTTCCGGTTATTTTCAGATGTCTCTTAAATAAGTAATATTAAGTAAGATGTCCAGTTAAATAAGTAATATTATAAGGGTTTGTGTATAGCGTAAACCACAATTATTTACTGGTACATAATTTTATTCTTGTTTTGTAGAGACATTGCCTTCAAAAGTAGTAGTGGTAGTAGTTGTGTTCTTGGAATAAAAATAGCTATTTTTAACTCCAAGTCATTAAGATGAAACACATTTATCTGTTGATTCTTCTTTCCTACATAAATTAAGACTACAGTGTAATAATTGTGTTTGTTGCTTACAAGTGCTACTGAAATAAAGATGGCGTAAGATCATATTGCATTGTTAGTTCCACATCATCTTAATAGTCTCTTTTGTGTTAAAGGATAGGAATCGTTGCAGTTTATTTACCGGGCAGACACAAGTCAACAAACTAAAATACTGAACACTGTTAAAAGCTATACTACCTTACAACACAAAAAGCTTGATATAGACTCCTGTAAAAACATAATTTGGTTCATTAGAAGTAAAGTAGTGAAAGAGTCCATTAGCGTTTCGCATTATGCCACGCTTTACCTTCTGTTTATTTCAAGATTGCATTCCCCATCTCTTTTTGTTTCTAAACAGTGTATTACTAGTCAAAGTAAAATGTTGACCTTTTGTGAATTTTCCCTTCAGAGAGGAAGTTGGAAATATGGAAAGAGAAGTTTGATGTTTGTAGTCAGTTTTGTGCTTATTTGATCATGATATGTACCACAAATGACGTGTTCCTTTTCTGCAGAATTTCTGCATGAAAAATGAGTGAAAATCAAACTTTGTGTAGACCAGTCTGAAGCAAGTCATGACTCATTGGACCAGTCTGAAGCAAGTCATGACTCATTGGACCAATTTGAAGCAAGTTGTGACTCATTGGACCAGTCTGAAGCAAGTCATGACTCATTGGACCAGGTCCATTACAAATACAGATGATCATTATTTTCAATATTTCATCATAGAAATGTGTGAAAAGAGACCTTCTGGTATGGAAATAGCTGCCAGCTTTTTTTCTAACGAGATTTCAAGGTTGCCATTTTATGTTATACATCAGCTCTAATGGAGGAATGTAGGAAAAGATTTACTATTTTTTCAAAACCTTGTAATAGAATTTCATCAGCTCTTGAGTAATTTGACATGAAAATATGCAAAATCTTAGATTCATTTGACGATTTTGAACCTTCTTTCCCTTATTTTGGCAGGAGAGAGGTAATTTATCCCAAGTGTTGGAATCATGCGTGGACTTGGACTTATTTTGAGTAAATGCATTTAAAAGCATTGTCATGCTGAATTGATAGAGGTAAAAGTTGTCGCAAGCAGGATTTACTTTCAGTAGGGATATTTCACAATAAAATGCTTGGGCTGCCAGGCGGCCCCACTTAATGTAGCAGATTTATCCCTGTACTCAGAAACTGGCTGACTACTGGGGCAATTTTCAATGCAGAAACCCATGTTCTAGGGGTGCTTGACAATGACTGCTTTTAATATACAGTCCATGGTCTGACTGCATTAAATATACAGTCCAAGGTCAGACTGCATTACCAGTAAATGTACAGTCCATGGTCAGACTGCATTGAATGTACAGTCCATTGTCAGACTGTAGTAAATGTACAGTCCATGGTCAGATTACATTGATGTGTTGTGATTTAGATTTTTAATGTAGCTTTAAAAATTTTTCAGTCATATCGCTACGATGTCTGCAGTGTGACAGTTTATAGTGATGTGTAGCACTGGGGCATCATGCCGCAGACATGTGGCATCATGTCCCACCCAGTCACATTATCCTGACACCAGGCCGACCAGTCCTAACACTAACCTCTTAATGCTGAGCGCCAAGCGAGACAGCCGTTAGTACCATTTTGTAAAGTCTTTGGTATGACTCGGCCGGGGTTCGAACCCGTGACCTCCCGCATCCAAGGCAGACGCTCTAACCACTAGACCTTCAGAGCGGTTAGATTACATTGAAATGTGCATGTTACTGCAACAGCTTGACCTAAGTGGAACTTCAAAAAAATTATATCGTTCATTTTATGTTAGGTATTTAATTTTGAAGGGTTTTTTGTCTAAAATTTTTTTTCTATAAATGAAAATGACTTACATTCAAATTTGGATGAATTCATTAGTTATGCTTCATTTTCTAGTGATACATCCAGTGTTTCGGGACATGGTCATATGATTAATTCAAATGTGATGGGATGGTCTTGAAATAGAAATAACTTTTGAATTTAAATAAGCACATTTTTTACACCAAATTTTTTTCTATTACATTCAGTACGGGTTATCACTATTTCTGGAAAAAAGGATTTCACCCAGAAAAAACCCTAAAAAACATGAGAACTGTGAGTACTTCTAAGATCATAACCTTAAATCAGGGCCTTTAATCTCAAATTCCTGACATCAATCTCTAAAATTATTTCAGATTGATCCGATTCTATTTATTTCACCTCGGGAAGATCTAGATATAATTCCAACTTAATTTCCTGTATAAACACGTAGATGGCGCTTTCTCTTACCTCTGTATGTGCACCAAATTAGTTTTTAAATTTTTATCTCTAAATTTGACTTTCTATCATTTTGGGACAGTATATATGAACAAATCAAAAACTATTCTCAATAGGAATTTGTCAGTTTTCTTTCTTTTTTTTTGTAACACCATTTTTCATTATCAGAAAATTTTGTTGTGCGGGATACATTGTTCTTCAGGAGTCAAAATAGCATAATTTTATTGATGTTAGCTTTACTGATTTTATGTCAGAAGCATTTATTGGATTTTCTCTTGTCTCTTGTCTGATTCCCACAAGTTTGTTATTGCTACTCCTCCCAAACTGCTAGGAGGATTTCTATGAAACCATACACACACATTCATTCCAAGGTCTAGTTGTTCCTAAACGAAAATGATGCTGCTTGAATATCCAGTATTGCTACTTCTGTTGAATGGATGGTGATATCTACAAGGCTTTTTCACAGAAATACTTCTTATATTTCTAGTTGAACCTAAATCAAAATGATGCTGATCTGACGTCCAGTATCGTCACCACATCAACCATCTTGAAATTCTTTTGTCATTACTACTTGTAAACACAAAGCCATATCAAGATGGGGTTTCTGCCCAAAGATTTGTTATGAAGTTGAGTTGGTACAAAATGAAAATAGCTCTGTTCAGACATCTGTTATAACTGCCACATTGACCATTTTTGAAAATCATATCACTACTCCTCCAGTCTATTATCTAATATGGCCACCATGGCAGCCATCATGAAGGTCTTGTTATCGTTACTCCACATATGGATTTTCATATCTGCTTGGAGTCTCCACCAGAAGACTTCGTATGATACCTTCTTGGCCCTAATAATGTCTCATTGGTCCCAAATGAAAATGGGGTCAATCAGACATCCTCTTTGTTCACCACTGCAGCAACTTTGAAAATCCCATTATCGCTGAAGAATATGAAAGTTAGTTTCAACACTTAGCAGTTAAAAGGAATAAAAGGTCTTGTCATCAATTCCTGGAAATTCTTTTAAGACAGTTAAGCATCAATCCCCTTTAACACTATCTAAATGTGATGCAGCAATGTTGAGTGGATTTGCCATTTTTTTATTAGATGGTATGTGATACATTTAGGCAAATACTTGATGAAATGGGACACTTTCTCAATGGCTTCTTTCAAAATATGGCAGCTGCATGAATTTTCCGTCTTTCTTTACAAGACAGGATCATATTTTTCCATGTCATTATACCACTGACTTTATTGCTTGTTCCATGAGTGACAATATTTTGGGGTTCAGAGGCAACAATTTCAGCTTTTCTATGGTTTACTTTTATTGCCAATCATGGTATGATCGTAAAATAAATTTTAAAAATATCTCTCTGTTTCCTCTACTTTCAGGGTGAAGACAGCGTTGCGGACTGTTCAGTGCAGTCAGGGGTAGTAACATCACATTCATCCTACAATCAGGGAAAATCAAATGAACCACTGGTTGATGTAAGCATTGATTAGAGCAGGGATAGAATATAAGACAAGGATTGGAAATGCATTAGAACTTCCAGATATTGCACATTTCCTGTTGATATACAAATGAGATTCCCAGTGATTGGTTGAGCAGTAAGACCAAAGTCACAACAGATGTGAATTTACCCTCAGTCTAGAAACCTAGCTGATGTTACCTTGGTAACATGTTGAAGTTATTCCATTGCTTTGTCCTGTTGGAAAGCAATTTACCTTGGTGACATGCTGAAGTTATCTCTTACTCTGGCCTGATGGAAAGCAGTTTACCATAGTAAAATGTTGAAGTTAACTCATACACTGTCCTGCTGGAAAGTCTTTTACCTTGTCACTTTACAGGCACACATTCATCCCATGGTCTGGTTTATCTTAAATAAAAATGATGCTGCTTCGACATACAATATGACAGCCATGGCAGCCTTCTTGAAACTCTTATTATCACCACTCTCCTGCTGAACAGATGGTCATATCAACATGGGGTTTAAACTAAAAGACTGCTTATGGGGGCACTCTGCAGGTATTATAAACTTCTGAGATAGTAGTTAGTGTAAGGTGAAGTTGTTTACATTTGCAGCATGCACAATGGAGAGAATATTGATATACCTCTATGTCACTTTCATGTACTGCAGCTGAAATTTATTTGGAGATTGTACTATGGTAACCACACAGCTAACTAAAATGACTGTACCCTTATGCTCAAAAGATCAGCCTGAATTAGTGTAAAGAACACTATCTTTTGCAATGATTAAAACAGGGAAAGTGAATTTTGCCAGACTAGACAATACCAGCTTAAGAAAGTGCAATGAATGAATTATCATATATATAAAATGTAAAAAAAGGTATCAGCTCTTGTTTTTTATACGATTTACCTCTGAAGTCCAGGAAGTGAAAATGACCAAATGGAGCTAGCAGTTTTTTGAAAGGTGTACATCTGGAGTAAGGCCAAGATGTATAGTTTATAACTCATATTACACACATTAATCATACACCAAAATAAAGGGAATTAAAAGTTCTTTGAACAATACCTAAGATATACAAGTTCTTTCTTAAATAGCCAGAATAACCAGTGGGGAAAACGGGTAAAAAATTTTCTTTAAAAATCTAACCCTATGGAAAATATGAAACTGTAGAGTGCCACCTAAGATGTCTAGTTTGTCTTAAATGAAACTGGTGTTAATCTGATGTCCAAATATGGCTGCCATGGCAGCCATCTTAAACATCTTTTTATCACTACTCTTCATAAATGGAGAGTGATATTGACACGAGACTCTCACAGAAGACTTTTTATGATATCTATTTGGTCCTCAATGAAAATGGTGTTGATTTTATATCCAAAATTGCCACAAAAGCAACCATCTTGAAAATTTTGCTATCACCACATCACTCCTTTTAAATGGATGGTAATAATCAACATGAGGTTTTCACAAAAAGACATTTGATGATGCCTGGTTCATTTATATTTTACATTTTATATATGTTTATGTTATGTATTCACAGATTCCTGTGCATGTGTTCCAGGCTTGATACTTTGACTTTTAAAATCACTTAATTATTTAGTATCAAGCCAGATTCTTCACATCATGTTGTATATACTGTATATATTGTACATAACAGATAGAAGGCCTCAAGGTAGATTAGTTCTGTAACTGAGTTATCTTCTCTAAATATAGTCTTTATTATTATTATTATTATTATGTTAAAAAATTCCAAAAAATATTGAATATAATTATTTTTATAAATTTTTATGGGAAAGAAACTTCTTTGTTGGTCATAAATCATCTAAGCTTTGATTTGGTTGTTTATGTAGATAAAAATCAAACTATGCAAGGAAATATGTTGAATAAAGTTACTGAATCACTTTACAGGATACGTATGGTATTAGTGGAACGGGTGGAAAGGTGGAAAATGGAGTCTTTACTTGCTCATTTTCTCGGGCCAAAACAGCTACAGTTGTTTCAAGTGGCAGACGTAAAAGGCGAGCTGCTGTCTCAGCTGCAACCTTCTTTGACCTCAATGAAGACTGGTATCTCTTGTTTGCACATGGAAAAGGACCTGCAAGTGAGTTGTTCTCTATATTGTATGTACAGGATCTTCAGTCATTGCTTTTATCAGATAAGGTTATTTGAAACAATTTGAATTACATAATATGCAATGAAAACCTTCAAGTTCAAGACATATTATGCATAATTCAAAGAATTTTATAAATATTTCCGATGAATATAAGTTGGACATTCTATTTATCATATGACTTGGACTGCATTTAATGGAATGTTATTATGAAATATTTCTTGGATTTTGTCACAATGTGTCCTACATTTTTTATGACATAACACTACAACACAGTGTGATGATGCTATGTAAGTCATGTGTTAACAAAATGTGATAAAGTAAGTTCAGTATGTAGTACAAAAGCATCCCAAATCTTCAAGAAATATGATTTGCTCATGAAATCGGGAAAAAAGTGTTTTGTAATGTTGGCTGCCCTGTCATATTGGTATTAAGGGCAATGAAAGGGTACACTGGTATGGAGGGCAGTGAATGGGTACATTGGTTTTAAAGACAATGAAAGGGTACATCCATATTAAGGGCAATGAATGGGTACAATGGTATTAAGGGCAATGAAAGGGCACATATAGCAGCCAAAACTGCCCTGCATTCACCTGATTCTCAATATTACGTTCCCAATAATGACTAAAATATTATATAAATCGGCATGTTCCATAAGTGGTGTTTTACTGCATGCATGTAGACACAGATCTCAACCCTTGCCTGAACCTCAACCAGAGTGCATGCATGCTCTGATAGTAGAACACATTTACGCTGATTGTATTGAGTTTAAACCTGAGAGATGGAATATTTTTTTCATGTGAAGTCAATTGAAGGGCATTTGATGATATACCACCATAGAAAATCTTGGACTTATTAAAAGAAGTTGACCTTATATTTTAAGGACTATACATTTATTTCCTTGAACACCCAACGTGGCCATCTTGAAAATCATGTTATTGCTACTCCTTCAGAATAGATGGTACTATCAACATGGGGTTTTCTTTGAAAGACTATTGATGATATCTAGTTTGTCATAAATGAAAATGGTACCAATCCAACCTCCAATATGGCCACCATAGTGGCCATTTTGAAAATCTTGTTATTGCTACTCCTTCAGAATAGATGGTACTATCAACATGGGGTTTTCTTTGAAAGACTATTGATGATATCTAGTTTGTCATAAATGAAAATGGTACCAATCCAACCTCCAATATGGCCACCATAGTGGCCATTTTGAAAATCTTGTTATTGCTACTCCTTTAGAATAGATGGTACTATCAACATGGGGTTTATAATTTATGTATAGATTATGTAGGTATTTAGTAAATATCCCTATCCTTGCTGAATTTGGTGTGCAGACTCATATTGATTCTGTTTATTGTTTTAGCACACTAACAGATCTTCATATTTTACATTTTCTTTTAACGTGACTTGTGCTATTTTTATCTTAGTACATACCAATTTTTACCTTTATCTTGTGTGTTTAGTTATTGAACACCAGTTTGTTCTCATAATTGGTACTAGCACATTCCTTATTATCGTCACTCCTATTAGCAATCTTTCTAAATTGGTTCTTTGCAGCAGTTCTCAAATAAAGCTGGTCGACATCAATTTTTAATTATCTTTAGCATTATTTGTTGGTTTTATTGCTTAAAAAATTTGGTCTGCAGACACGTATTGATTCTGTTTATTAGTTATGAATCATCATATTTCACATTTTCTTTTGATGTGGCTTGTGTTATTTTTATCTCGAAAATGCAGGTTGCACACTAGTTAATCCCTTTATGTTGTGTGTTTAGTAATCAAACAAGAGTTTATTCTCAGTTTATCGTTACCTCCCATTTGCATTAAAACATCAATGATTGTTTTAATTCCCTGTGATATCACCTAGGTAATCATATTAGCTTAGACTTATTCGATGCAAATACATTTATGAATTTACTCATACAGAAGTTTTTGAATACATCTCCTTTACAGCATTCTCTTTCATCAATGGTTAAACAGGGTGTGTGTGGTTGTGACCAGAGGAAAGCCCCCTGGGATGCCCAACCCACTTGCCTATCTCTGGTCAGATGAGATCTGGGATCCCCCAATTCAGTTGTACTTAAAGTAAGGACAAGAGTTAATTTCTTCCCAGTTTTCCTCAGAATTTCTGGAGTATTCCTCCTCCGAGTCTGTCGGTCTTAGGGAGGGACCCTTTTCAGAGACTCTTGGGATTAATGGGACCAAGGGAAATTATAAAGGAGGGATTGAGTCACACCCTTTAGTAAGGAGCATCACCCTTCACATTCCATGAGGGCTTAGAGTGAGCAGCACCTTCCCATGAAGGAGGAGCAGTGCTCTGTCTTTTCCACTAGGACTTAGAGTGGATTGTGGCCCCACCTCACCCAAAGGAGAGCAATGCCATCCTCTTTCAAAGACTAGAGTAAGTCATGCTTCCACATGTGGAAACTGAAAGGATTAACTGTAAAGAGTTCATGCTCAGAGAAGAAGCTATCCTCCTCCTCAACAATCTGGAAATAATGGCAATGTTCATAGCTTTTCAGGGGTGCATCAGTATAATAAGAGTTGACTGCATGATGGTTTCCTTGGGCTTGGCCAATGTGGGCATATGAGAAAGCTTGCCATTAGCTTTCTGTGGATCAGTGGTTCTTTACCAGAGTTTTCCTGGATTCTTCCTCAACCAGTTATATTGGCTGCCATGAATAGCCTATCATGTGCTGAAAAATGATAAACCCACAATAATAGCAATAACAAGCTTCTGGAACACCTGACTTGATCAGTTTCTTATCAGAAAGTTTAATTAAAATAGTAACTACTTGTTGTCTCCTTTCAAGATAGGTTTGAAACCAAGTTAAGCTTTCTCGGTTAACTTGATATATGCTGAGCTTTTACAGCAGGATTTTGTGATTTACAAGTTCAAAAGCCTTTGTAAGGTCAAGAAAAATTGTGCCTACAAGGTTACCTTGATCTGTTGCTATTAACCAATCATCCACCATTCTAGTTAGTGCAGTTGATATTCACTGAAGCCTGATTGTTGTGAATGTAGTAAATTAAATGATTCCGGATAGTTTCTAAATTCAGCACAAATGTGTCCTTCTAATATCATTGAAAGTAATGATACAATTGAGATAGGTCTATAGTTATTCATGTCAAAAAGATCTCCCTTTATACATATTGGAGTTACTTTTTGCCAGTTTTAGCCTGTTTGGAAAATACTTAGATTTAAGATATACATAAGTGACAGTGCAATCACTTAGATGAGTTTTAGGAATTTAGCATTTATATCATCTAGACCTGTACCTGTTCCAACATCGAGTTTATTTAATTCATTTAAAATTAATTCAAGACTCATTTTAGGTTTTCTGAATCACTTTTATTAGCTAAGTTCTGAGTATGCTCATTTAATTCATCACTGGAGAATCTTTTGTGATGTGAGATTCGTAAACTTGTTTATATTTACAGAGTAATCATTGAATGCATTTGCAATTTCAACAGGTTCTTGCTGAATATGATGATTTTCATCAGTAATACATGTAAATGGCAGGTTATTGACGGATTTGCACCTCAAGTCATTGAAGGTTTCCCAGAGCTTTCAAGGGTTCAGTTTTTGTAATACTATCTGATATTTCAGTGGAAAGTAAGTTTTCCTTGCCGTTTGAATCATTGAATTGACTCTTTTTCTCCATAATCTGAAATTGTTGGTATCTTTTAATTGATGAAATCTATCCCTTATCTTAATAGCATTCAGTATATCACCTGTAATCCAATTTGGTTGATTTTGTTTACTTGACTCTCTTGAAATTAAAAGGGCCATGAGTGTTCAGGGTGTCGGTAAACATAACTATCCATATGTCAAGAGCATCTGATGGGTCATCAACAGATCCAATTACTGACCAATGAATATCTTTCAGTTCATTAAGGAATATTTATGAATTGAATCTTTTCATCATTCGATACTTGATATATTTGTGATGACAAGTTTTACTTAACCTATTCAGTTGTGATATTTCGAAACGAATTCTGGGGCCACCAGTGCCACCTAATATAGCAGAATGATCCTTGACAGGCATGTTTCACATTTTCAAAATGCATCAAATATCTTGGCTTTATGAACGGATGGATGTACATGTCTTTGTATGATGTTTCATATTTTTTTAAAGTATTTTCATTATTTTAGCTGCAAAGAACCCACATACCATGAACCCAAAGATATCAAATATGAAAGCGGATCTTCAGTCAGTGATTGATCTTGCAGCTGAATTCAAGAAGGTGGATCTATCCAAGGTCCATGGTAAGGCCTAAAGGTGCATTATGTCACACTATATATGTTATCTGCATTAATTCTCCTATGAATAGCTAATGCATGAAGAGCAGGCATCTGCCTTGTATATTTAACCCGGGGGAGTGGGGGCTTATTGTTATAAATAGCTTTCTTAACCAAACATGTACCAGGTAAATATGTAAAACTAATGGATGAGCTTAACATCAAGCATGGGTTTGTCATGGAAGAAATGTGATAAGAACTTCTTCCCACTTTGTACATGATAACGAAAATAATATAGCTACTTTAGAGAAGAACCAAAAGAGAATCTGGTGGAATTGTGTAAAACATTGCTGTTACTGTGTTTCCCATTCATGAAACATTTCAAATTATAGATTTTGTCTCTTTTTTCACTCATAAATTAATCAAAACTTTCAAAGTTTGTGCTAAGAATGAATAACAGGAAATTTGTAGAATGCTCAGTCTCACCTGCTTGTCATAATCCAGAAACTTTGCATAGCCTTATTAACAAGAAAAATGGGTTATTACAACCCACAATTTACTTTTTATGAGTGCTAACTTGAGTGATAAAGGTGAATACACACATAAGATTTTATGGCTATACATGTATCAGTATCTGGGACTCTGAGCTACATGTAAAAGCAAACAATTGAAGTACACAAAAGGTACATGTTTTTCACTTATAACTGCATGTCAGACGTGCCAACCATTTAACTGCATGTCAGACGTGCCAACCATTATGATTTTGCCGTAAGCCCTATGGAAATGAAATATGGACTTACAGAATAAGAGCATAAATTACAGAAACATGATTGAGGTGAAATCTGGGTACTGGCATTGATTCAGATCCGGTTTTCATATTAGATTCAGTGAAATTAGTTAGGGAACCAGACTAACTTTACCAGAATACATCATGCTTTAACTGGTCATATTTTGTGATGCAGAACATCTGCATCGTCAAGCTTTTGCTAATTTTATATTTTCTTTGCAAATGGTGTCCAACAAGTGACAGGTCGGGAGGAAATGAACAACCTCTTTAAAAGTTTTAATAGTATAGACGAATGAGCGGGATTATTCAGATTCTTGGGAAAAAATTAAGGACGGGCAACAATTCTGTTTAGTGGACATCATGTGTTGACTTTAGTATGTCACATGGTGGGAAAAATGATGGCTATTGCCATGGCCCATTTGAAATTTAATTCTTTTTTAAGGATTACATCAATTTGAGAGATATCAAGAACTCCATAGGGTTTGGAACTACAGTTTGTAAAACTGTACTGAAGGTAATTAAGGCTCAAGTATACTTTACAAACTTTTGAGTTGAATGTGATGTTTATTATCACTTGTCAGTCTTGATTCACACTTCTTGACCTTTAATTTAAATAAATGTTTTCCAGCTTGACAATAACGATACATGGTGTTTTGTTACACCTTACTGAAAATTGGTCCATCTTAAGGACTGACATCACCTGCTTTTGTGTAGATGAAGTGGTAATAGGTGGTGGTAGCTTTTATCCTCCAACTGATCAAGGGTGGTCAAGAAGTGTTCTGGTCCTCCTAGTAAATCTACCACCAGGGTCAGTTCCATTACAGTAAACACAGTTTACAATTACAGGGGACAAGAACATTCTCTCCACTTTTGGAGAAATTTTTGGAGAATGTCTCATGCCCAGATCTCGTTACTCTGACATTTTAGCTATGGTTAGGTCTGGAATTTTTAGGCAGCATAAGGGGTGGCATGTGCTCCCTTCCCCAAGATATACACACACTGAGCCCTCAGGGTCTGTGCAGCTAGCTACAGAGTGCACTCCCCTGCCTGGCCCCTCAAGCCTCTCCACCTTCACATGGTTGGGGGGTCTACATTTTGGTGGTCACATGCTCCTTTCTTCTCTATCTTTGGTCTTTGGCACACCAGAGCAAAGGCATATTTTCTTCAAGGCCAATAGTTGTGAAACAAAAAAATGGCCCAAGCTGATGCAAGTAAAACAAATTGACCAACACAATAGATAATCTATCACTGATTTTAAAATGCATTTTTTTTAACATCCTGTTGCCCCCTACCTTCGTGGGTTTCTCAATGTCCAGTAGGCGTGGCATAACTTTTATTTCTGTTTCGGAGGTCCTTCAGTAACTCGTGCCCTCACTTATAGTGCACTCTGTATTTTTGGACCATGTTGTGCACAAGTTATTAGGGGAGAGGTGTAATGTACAATACTGAACAGCTTTTCACCAAAAGATTAACTATGATAGCTAGTTGGTTCTGAATGAAAATGGGGGCAGAAGCTCTGGCCTGATCTCTCTCTCTCTCTCTCTCTATATATATATATATATATATCAGATAAATACAGCAAAAAAAGAGCAAAATTAAAGACAGATGCAGTGTATCCCCCAGGGGTGTAAAATTGAGGGTAATAAAACCCTTAGTGTCAAAACTTGGGGGCAAATAAAACATGTGGGGTCAGAAATGTACTGACAAATTTTCATCTGACCCATACTTTTTCAGCATGAATTAGGATATTGCAACTTGCACAACATACTCTCTCTCTCTCTCTAAAAATACAAAAAAAAAAAACATTTAACACACAAATGCATTGTCCATTCAAAGGATAATTTTATTAGTTCATTTTCCTTTTAGTTTAAAGTTGTACTTTTAACAGTCTCCTTATAATCTGTTTGTAGCAATATTATAGACCAACACATTACATATAAGCCAATACAAAAATCCAAATAAATCTTTTTAACCAAATGAGTTAATTTACTTCCTGTCATAAAATGTGTACTATCATCAGTTTCATTGTACTTTGTCCTAAAACACATTCATCCAAAAATCAAAGTGGCTAATGATTCATATTCTCTTTAATATGTTACACTTGAACTTTTAGATCTTTCTTTCGTTGCAGCAAAGTTAAAAACCACCAAAATCTGCAATGACCCCCTGACTTTGTAATCCAAATAATGGATTTGTCTCTGAAAGTTTACTGATTTCTTTGTTGTGAAAGAATGTCTTGGGTGATAATGTGTTCTATAGATATATTGTGGCGAACAAGGGCAGATTTTTTAAAATTCTTAAACTCTGTCACAAAAGGACTATTCACTTTTGCAGTCTTCGCAATCACACAATCAGAAGTCACACCGATAATCCCAATGGACATGCCATACTACAGTCAAGGGAGTTATTTTCTCCATTTTTCATTAAAGTTAGATCCACAATTACTCTTTTGTGTTCTGCTCCCTTCACTTTTGTGGCTAATGATTCTCAGTGCACGCTGTTTTAATCTGAAGATCACTTTCTAGTGCAACAAGCATCGAGGTTAAACATCTGGATGACATCTTGCTAGGCTTGATGGAAATCCCGTTAAGTGCTCGCGAGATTAGGGGAAGCTACTCTATCATAACATTGCCTATCCGAGTCTAGTTCTCTGTTTTGTATGCTTCATATAGCGGAGTGCAATGCAGTGAGCATACAAAATAGGGAATCAGACTATGCCTATGCTTGAAGTATATGGCCATAGAACACAATTAATTTTACTATATATTCTCTACATTTGTTTCTCAGTACTGAACTTTCCACTGTGTGACAATCAATACAAATCAT
>JAECUM010006660.1:0-88767 GCA_016617855.1 Megalonaias nervosa | reverse complement strand
TCTTCATTAGATCTGATTTCTGGAATATCAGTAGCGACGCGATATACATCTCTGATCCAATTGGCAGAGCTTAATGATTTAATATATTCTGGTTTTACATATTTTTGTCTTTCATAATATCCAAACGCGGCAATATCAAATAATTGGGTTGGGTTCCTGATAGCAGCAATACCTTCAGGTGTAAATTTATCTATTATCTTAGTTCTTGGTCTTTTAAGTTCTGGTTGTGGTGGTGGTTGTGGTGCTTGAATACGAGCAATATCAGCAGGCAATGTTGCAAGAGCTCGTTGTGTTGCTTCGGTTGCTGTAACAATTTTCTTCGTTGGTTCGACAATCGGTTTAAATAATTGTTCTGCACCTTCTGCAAATTCCATCTGATACTTCTGACGCGATTGTAGTTGTTGCTTAACAGAATCACGAACAGGTAGATATTTTTTAATTGCCTCTAGTCGCTCTCGAGCTAATTTAGCTGAGTGTGGTTCTTCAATACTCATTATTGATAATATCTATAATGGCTGTTTAATTTATAGCAGCAGGAAGGGTGAACGACATACGCGTAGTGACCAGCACGTGAAAAAATCAGAAAAAATCTGGTCAATTAGAGAAGTTTTTACTGTTAAGGCAAAATCTTTTTTTTCAGCCTTCGTAGGAACCCTTAAATTTCAAAAATAAGGTCTCTACAAAGTTGTAGGGTTCACCCTCTCTGCTGCTCCTAAATAACTGTTTCAATTATCATAATGTTATTTTCAATTACTCCGTGTCTCTCAGTTTGTTGTTGACATTTGTTTGCTTGTTTTAAAGTTTCGTCTGTGACTCACTGAACTCATCCACGTCGTCAACGAGTGGACTAGACCAACTTGATTACAACAATTATATTAGACCGCCTTGATTACAAGGAATGTACTAGACAGCCTTGATTACAACGAGTATATTAGACCGCCTTGATTACAAGGAATGTACTAGACAGCCTTGATTGCACGAGTATATTAGACCGCCTTGATTATAACGATTATATTAGACCGCCTTGATTACAAGGAATGTGCTAGACAGCCTTGATTGCAACAATTATATTAGACCGCCTTGATTAAAAGGAATGTACTAGACAGCCTTGATTGCAACGAGTTTATTAGACCGCCTTGATTACAAGGAATGTACTAGGCAGCCTTGATTATAACGAGTATATTAGACCGCCTTGATTACAAGAAATGTACTAGACAGCCTTGATTGCAACGAGTATATTAGACCGCCTTGATTACAAGGAATGTACTAGGCAGCCTTGATTGCAACGAGTATATTAGACCGCCTTGATTACAAGGAATATACTGGGCAGCCTTGATTGTAACGAGTATATTCGACCGCCTTGATTACAACGAGTTTATTAGACCGCCTTGATTACAACGAGTATATTAGATCGCCTTGATTACAAAGAGTGTATTTAGACCGCTAAAATACAACGAGTGTACTAGACCACCTTGATTACAAGGAATGCATTAGACCACCTTAATTACATCGAGTGTGTTAGACCGGTTTGATTACAACGAGAATATTAGACCTCCTTGATTACAACGAGTTATTATACCGCCTTGATTATAACGAGTATATTAGACCGCCTTGATTACAAAGAGTGTATTTAGACAGCCTTGATTAGAACAAGTGAATTATACCGCCTTGATTACAAACATTGTATTAGACAGCATTGATAACAACGAGTATATTAGACCGCCATGATAACAACGAATGTATCAGACCGCCTTGATTACAACGAGCGTATGTAGACTGCCTTGATCACAACGAGTGCATCAGACCGTCTTGATTACAAAAATGTATTAGACCGCCTAGATAACAACGAGTGTATTAGACAGCCTTGATTACAACGAGCATATTATACGGTCTTGATTACAATGAATGTATTAGACAGTCTTGATTACAACGAGTATATTATGCCGCCTTGATAAAAAGGAATGTATTAGACCGCCTTGATTACAACAAGTGCGTTAGTCAGGTTTGAATACGACGAGTGTATTTAGACTGCCTTGATTACGTCGAGTTTATTAGATCGCCATGAGTTCAATGAGTTTATTAGACAGGCTTGATTACAGCTAGTTGATTAGACCGCCATGATTACAAGGAATGTTCTAGACAGCCTTGATTGCAACGAGTATGTTAGACCGCCTTGATTACAAGGAATGTACTAGACAGCCTTGATTGCAACGAGTATATTAGACCGCCTTGATTACAAGGAATATGCTAGACAGCCTTGATTGCAACGAGTATGTTAGACCGCCTTGATTACAAGGAATGTACTAGGCAGCCTTGATTACAACGAGTATATTAGACCGCCTTGATTATAACGAGTATATTAGACCACCTTGATTACAAGGAATGTGCTAGACAGCCTTGATTGCAACGAGTATGTTAGACCGCCTTGATTACAAGGAATGTACTAGACAGCCTTGATTACAACGAGTATATTAGACCGCCTTGATTATAACGAGTATATTAGACCGCCTTGATTGCAACGAGTATATTAGACCGCCTTGATTACAAGGAATGTACTAGACAGCCTTGATTGCAACGAGTATATTAGACCGCCTTGATTACAAGGAATATGCTAGACAGCCTTGATTGCAACGAGTATGTTAGACCGCCTTGATTACAAGGAATGTACTAGACAGCCTTGATTACAACGAGTATATTAGACCGCCTTGATTATAACGAGTATATTAGACCGCCTTGATTGCAACGAGTATATTAGACCGCCTTGATTACAAGGAATGTACTAGACAGCCTTGATTGCAACGAGTATATTAGACCACCTTGATTACAAGGAATGTGCTAGACAGCCTTGATTGCAACGAGTATATTAGACCGCCTTGATTACAAGGAATGTACTAGACAGCCTTGATTATAACGAGTATATTAGACCGCCTTGATTATAACGAGTATATTAGACCGCCTTGATTACAAGGAATGTGCTAGACAGCCTTGATTGCAACGAGTATATTAGACCGCCTTGATTGAAAGGAATGTACTAGACAGCCTTGATTGCAACGAGTATATTAGACCACCTTGATTGAAAGGAATATACTAGAAAGCTTTGATTGCAACGAGTATATTAGACCGCCTTGATTACAAGGAATGTACTAGGCAGCCTTGATTGCAACGAGTTTATTAGACCGCCTTGATTACAAGGAATATACTAGAAAGCCTTGATTGCAACGAATATATTAGACCGCCTTGATTACAAGGAATGTACTAGGCAGCCTTGATTGCAACGAGTTTATTAGACCGCCTTGATTACAACGAGTATATTAGATCGCCATGATTACAAAGAGTGTATTTAGACCGCTAAAATACAACGAGTGTACTAGACCACCTTGATTACAAGGAATGCATTAGACCACCTTAATTACATCGAGTGTGTTAGACCGGTTTGATTACAACGAGAATATTAGACCTCCTTGATTACAACGAGTTATTATACCGCCTTGATTATAACGAGTATATTAGACCGCCTTGATTACAAAGAGTGTATTTAGACAGCCTTGATTAGAACAAGTGAATTATACCGCCTTGATTACAAACATTGTATTAGACAGCATTGATAACAACGAGTATATTAGACCGCCTTGATGACAACGAATGTATCAGACCGCCTTGATTACAATGAGTGTATTTACACTGCCTTGATCACAACGAGTGCATCAGACCGCCTTGATTACTAAAATGTATTAGACCGCCTAGATAACAACGAGTGTATTAGACAGCCTTGATTGCAACGAGCATATTATTCCGTCTTGATAACAAGGAATGTATTAGACAGTCTTGATTACAACGAGTATATTATACCGCCTTGATAAAAAGGAATGTATTAGACTGCCTTGATTACAACAAGTGCGTTAGTCAGGCTTGAATACGACGAGCGTATTTAGACTGCCTTGATTACTTCGAGTTTATTAGATCGCCATGAGTTCAATGAGTTTATTAGACAGGCTTGATTACAGCTAGTTGATTAGACCGCCATGATTACAACGAGTATATTATACCGCCTTGATTACAAGGAATGTATTAGACCGCCTTGATTAGAACGAGTGCGCTAGTCCGGCTTGATTACATGCAGTGTATCAGACTGCCATGATTTTAATGAGTTTATTAAACAGCAGTAGTGAGTGGGGATACCCTAGGGACAATGGGACTTCTATGTTAAATTTGGGTGTTTGTATCCTGGGGACAATGGGAATTTAACATGGGGAATTTAACATAGGAATGTATAGGGACAATGGATTGGGACTGTCTAGGGACAAGGAAAAATTGAACATGAGTGGGACTTTCTGGGGACAAGGGGCATTGAATACAGCGACAATGGATTGGGACTGTCTAGGAACAATAGGAATTGAACAGGGATGACGCCACGGTACTGGACACTGGGGAAACAATGGCAACAATGTTGCAAGGGGCTGATCTCAATCGGGCGGAACAGTGTGGCAAGGGGCTGACCTGAATACGCGTTACTCTAGGGACAAACAGAGACATAGACATAGAGATGTGGTTAGAGACAGGGTTAGAGACATAGACAGAGACATATACAAACAAACACATACATCAATATGGCAAAGAGAGAATATATATCTATTCGAGGCAAGGGAGTGGCCCTGAAAAGGGCCTTTGGGTTTCTTCTTCTTCTTCTAATTTCTCTCTTCTCTTCTTCTCCTCCACCAACTTCTCATCTTCACCTTCACATTTTTTGTCTTCTTCTTCTCATTCTCTTTCTCCTCAGTAGTATAGTGAGGCACTTTACGGACAATGGAAATCCCAGTCAAAAAGGGCCTAGGCAACTTTGCGGACAATGGGAATTTAACATGGACAAAACCCTGGGTGTGATTACGGCCAATGGGAAATTAACATGGGAATATTGGGCCTGTATACGGACAAGGAAAAGTTGGGGTTGTATAGGAACAATAGGAATGGAAACGGTGGGGTGACGTCACGGCACTGGACATTGACAACAATGTTGCAAGTGGCTGACCTCAATCGGGTCAAACAGGGAAAGCGGGAAAAAAAGCTATAACGTTATTTATTATATACTCATTTATGTCTCCGTTAAGTTTACATTGTCAGAATCGTGAAGTATTTTACGATATTGTACTCACGCGCATTTCATATTACACTCACGTACACGACACGTGTGCCCAATAGTGTATTAGGAACTACTTTGTAAACAAATCATGTACACTCATGTAGTAGACCCTTTACGTTTTGGTTGATTAAATTTGCTTCTGAATGAACTAAAGCAGATGTTTCGTGGACTGCCACATACCAGCTGCTTTGCCATATTCCGTGTTAACTTTTTGAAACAATGTTTCCGATTTAGGGTCCCTACAAATAACACGCAAGTGACAAGGCATAAACTGTCTTCTTTAGCTGGTAATAAGAAGGGCATTTACAGTTTTACATTCTGAATTTCCTCAAAATGTACTTTCTTAGTGCTGCAAATCCAAATTACACGAGGTCATGGGTTCTAAAGCTTGATTACACATTTCGAAATTGTAATGTAATTTCGATTACATTCCAAGTGCAATTACATCCTCCTTACTGCACTCAAAATGAAATGAACATTATATTCCATAGCGTCTTTTTGATAATTACAATTGAAAGAATTCGTATTTTTCGCACATTATGATCTCCAACATTGAATGACAGAAAAGAAACACACTTGCAGATGTCAACACGCTCCTCTGCTGCTGAAATCCGATGTACTTCATGTAGAATTGGCACAGATAAATCCAGTCCATAATCATTAAATTTCGTAGAATCGACATAAATACCCAAATCTATTCATTCCAGACCAAATGGAGTAGTTCTTGCATGGCGCATTCATTCACAACATAATTCTAAATTTCAATTTTAAGTATACCCAAACGCTATTTTCTTTCCAAAGTGTTGTCAAGCGCGCGACTAAGTTCAAATTTATCTGGGCGGAGTTATCAGCGCATTAATAATGATGTTCTTGTGTACTGATGAGTCTGCGTTTGTGTATTTAGTTTGGAATACAGCATAAATTCAGTTACTTCGTTTCTTGAAATGTATTTTTGCTTATATAATTAAGCCTTAGGAAGAACAAGAAAATGAGCATATAATAAAAAGGTCACTGCATTTGTATGAGAAATATGAACTCGTTTTGTCGGATGGATATACTGCACTCCCAAGGTCGTGCAGTATATCATCCGAAAAACTCGTTCATATTTTCCCATACAAATGCAGTAACTTGTAAGTCCCGCCCCGCCAAACTGGTAAGTTCAGCTAGTTCAGCGGTGAAACTATACGAATAATAACGCTTGGCGGGACGGGACGTATAACTGGATATAACGCTTGGCTGGGCGGGACTGGATAGACATAGATATAGACAAAGAAACAAAAACACAAACATAACACAAAACAAATCAACAAACGTACGAGCAAGCATACAAACATGTCACGGTACTGGACATTGGCAACAATGTTGCAAGTGGCTGACCTCAATTGGGCCAAACAGTGACAGCGGGGAAAAAAAATCTATAACTCCTGGCGGGGCGGGACATATAACTTTATAAACATGGAATCACCTACCAACCAATCCATAGTGATGAGAGTGCTGATCTAAAATAAATTTTTATACAAAACAACACACTCATACTAACAAAATTCACGTTATTTACAATCAATACATTGTGGAGAAGGAAATTTGTTATCTACAAAACACACCATTACCTATAATCACCTCAACAAAAGAGTTAGTAGTTATAGCCACACTACTCCACATTCACACAAAATAAACACATTGAGCAGGGACAAGGGATTTTTGTTAAGGGACAAAAAAAAAAAAAACTCATACAATCGTACGCGCGCACACAAACAAAATACACACACAAACAAAATACACACACACACACACACACACACACAAACGAACGCATGCATACAAAAACACGTTCATACACACTTTTTTGTTAAGAGATAAGCTTTTTGTTAAGGGAAGAAAACAAACACACATACAAACACAAACACACACACATACAAACACTTTTTTGTTAAGGGATAAGTTTTTTTCCTAAGGGAAGAAAACAAACACACATCCACACAAACATACAAACCTACGCAAACGCACACAAACACATACAAACACACACAAACACTTTTTTGTTAAGGGATAAGTTTTTTGCTAAGGAAGAAAACAAACACATATACACACAAACACACACACACACACACATACAAACGTACGCGCGTACCGTTCATACAAAAAACACAAACATCGCCTGGCGGGGCGGAACATATAACTTGATAGACATAGACAAATAAACAAATACACATATATTGATGAACATGAATCTATCACACCAAAACATCGATTAGGCGAGAGAGTAAATATTTTAGAGGCAATGGAGTGGCCCTGAAAAGGGCCTTTGAGTTTCTTCTTTGTATTCTAATTTCTGTCTTCCCGTCTTCTCCTTCACCAGCCTCTTATTTTCCTCACTACATTCTTCTTTTCCTCTCACCTTTCTTCTCCAATTCTTCCTCCTTTACCTCCCTTTTCTGCCCCATGATGGACGTGTATGAGTGCATGAGTGTAGGTCCTTACACGAAAAATAAAAACTCAGAGACACTTACGTCTTTCTTTCTAGTATATTCTGGTACAAATGTACAATCCAATTCACAGCACAACACTTTAAAAAGTTCATTTTTCTTCTATTTTATTTGTGTTCACCCTCTCCTTTTCTTGAATTTCTTCACTGTCACAGGTTTTTCCTCCTCTTCTTCCTCACTTTCTTCTCGTCTTCTTTTCTTCCCTTTCTTAAAGTGTCTGGGTTGTTCCCTTGCGGAGGGTACCTCTTCTTCTTCCTGTTCAGAACCCCTCTCTGCCTCCTGCTCTTGTTGTTTCTGATGGCAGTCTGAAGACCAATGTCCTTTCTCTTGACAATGATTACAGGTATCTTGACTTTTGTCTCTTTTGCCACCTGTCTTGCTTTGACTTTGTGGACATTCAGAAGACGAATGCCCTTTCGTCTGACAGATATAGCAAGTATCTTCACTTTTATCTTGAAAGGAGGGGGAGAAGTCCGTCGGCGTATCTGAAGAAAATCTTCGTATGATACGTCGCAAAGCTCTGATCAGAATTTCGATCTGTGTTGGCTCTTCCATCTTTCCGGTTGAATTGAGGGTGAAATGAATACTTGGAGGGAAGACACTGACCCTTTATATAGGAAAGACACTGGCCTTACATGGATATAAAGAGGGTCATGGCGTTTAAAATGTAGTCATTTTACATTTTGCACTTAAGATGAAACGATCGCATCATTTCGTGGACAAAGGAGAGAAAAGTAAGAGACAGAAACGTGACTTAACACCTGGAACAGTAGCTGAAGTCTTGGCTCAGATCCATACCAGCGATTTTGAAGATGACATCAGTGAGCCAGAATCCAGACCCAGAGAGTCTCCACCAAACCAAAGTCAACCACCACTAAACCCTGAAAATTACTACCACATTCGAGAGACAGACAAACGCTCCTCTAGAAACCTTAGAACCACAACCTACACGTACACGTCGAAGTTTAAAGATTTCAAGTCCGACGTGCCGTTGGAGAATGCAGAAGAGTTCATCACTGATGTGTGGGATTCTTTGTTAACCACCCTGAAACGGCAATGTCAAACCAAAGAAGACGATCGCTTGAGACTTTCCATTTATCACGACAGTCTGAAGTCACCCGTAGGGATCGAGTTTAGCAAGCCATCAGAACTGACACCTTCCAAAGTCATCGACAAGATTCAATACGAACAGCAATCCAAAAACAAGTTTCACATCACCGACGGAAAACCGACACTGTTCATGACCCACCTTTCGCTTCCCAAAGGGACCTGACGCAAAAAGGTGTTACTGGTAGACGACGTTCGCAGCACCAAAAAGAACCTCGTCCGAATTAACAATCCTCAAGACAAGATATGTTTAGCCCGTGCCATCGTCGTCGGACGAAAGTATGCCGACAAGAACGACAGGGGAAAATGGAAAAGAGCCTGAAAACTATTCACAAATCGAACCAAGCCAAACAACAAAGAGAAGCGGAATTGCTGTTACAGCAAGCGTTGATATCCAAAGACACACCCTGTGGCATTCATGAAATGCAAAAAAGACAAGGCGTCTTAGCACCACGCTACACCTTGAACATATATCCTCAAGAAGTGCGTGGATCTCTGTTGTTTCGAGGCAAACATTTCAAAGAGGGAAAATACATTCACGTCTATCATCACGATGAAAATCTCGATGCCATCACCAGTATCGCCGGATTCTTGGGATACAGTTATTACTGTGAGAAATGTGACTATGGCTATAACAATCGAGAGCTACACAAGCATTGTGGATAGAAATGCTCAGGATGTTTGGCCTCTAAGCCCTGTCGTGACGAAGGACAAGAATGGGTGAATTGCTCAGCTTGTCAGCGCACTTTTGTCAGCTCTACCTGTTACAAAGAACATTTGAAGACACAAGGTTCAGAGCAGAAAAATGCTTGTTAACTCCTGTGATTGTGCCCTACTTGAGAACAGGGCATACGTACCAATAATGCCAAGGCGCACGTATCTTCAAGATAAAAAAGATGTCACATTTATCACCAAATCGTGGACTTGAAACACGAATGCTACATTCAAAAATACCATTCCAAACAAGAGAAAGATGAAGATAACCAAACGAAAGGCAAATGCATCTTTTTAGATTTCGAATGCATGCAAGAGACCGGTGTTCACATTCCTAATTTCTGCATGGCTTATCGAGCGCGCGAGAAGTGCATCCAAGAGCCTATCTTTAGCCATTGTCCTCACTGTGGCAAGATTCCTGGAGGACGTGAAAAATCTTTCGGGGACCTGTTACCAACAACATCTAAAGACGCAAGGTTCACAGCAGAAAAGTGCTTGCCAACTCCTTAGATTGTGCCCTACTTGTGGACAAGGCATACGTACCAATAATGCCAAGGCTCACGTCTGTTCAGGAAAGAAACGATGTCACATTTGTCGCCAAATCGTGGACTTGGAACACCAATGCTACATTCAAAAATACCATTCCATACAGGAAGAAGATGACCACAAGAAGAAAGGGAATTTCATCTTTTTCGATTTCGAATGCATGCAAGAGACTGGCATTCACATTCCTAATTTCTGTGTGGCTCACCGAGCGTGCGAGAAGTGCATCCAAGAACCTATCATTACTCATTGTCCTCACTGTAGCAAGATTCCTGGAGGACGTGAAAAAATCTTTCGGGGACCTAACGTGCTGGCCGATTTCGCCCAATGGATCTTAGACCCAATCGACGAGACGTGGAGTCAAGAGGACGTCGAATGTTATAGAGATTGTCATCGCTATGCCACGGTGATGGCTCACAATTTCTCGGATGCGATGGGCAATTTCTTCTGAGATACTATACGGAACAAAGCATCGAACGTCCTAAAATCATTTTGAACACAGCCAAAATCATTTCCATGCAAGTGGGACAAGTGCAGTTTAAAGATTCAATGTGTTACTTGGACATGCCATTGAGTCGAATGCCTCAAAAGTTTGGAATGACAGAAATAGCCAAAGGCTATTTTCCGCACTTTTTCAATACCGAAGACAATCGACATGACGCTCTGCTCCATATGCCTGATGCTCACTACTTTGACCTCGACAACGTGCGCACCGAACAACGAGAAGCTTTCTACTCTTGGTACCACTCTCACGCCTCGGACCCCTTCGACTATCAGTAAGAAATGTTAAAGTATTGTCGATCAGACGTGGACAGTTTACGGTGTTGCTGTGGAAAATTTGGAGAATTGTTAATGGAGCACGGAGGGATCGATCCTTTGAAAGAAGCCTGCATCATTGCCAAAGCTTGTTCCTTAGTGTATCGCCAACGATTCATGCCTGAAAACACCCTGGCTGTCATAAGCCCTGAAACAACCAAATTTGTTAAACGTCAATACTCAATCAAAGCCCTACGCTGGTTACATTATTTGGGAGAGAAATGGATCCAATATGCCCGAAACGGAGGAGGCGAAAAGATCATCGGAACGTATTCGGTGGATGGCAGGGACTTAGAAAACCCCCAGATCGTGTACGAGTTTAACGGCTGCTTATTTCACGGATGGAAGACTTGTATCAGACCACTTGTCAGCGCCGCTTGAAGTTACAACAGCAAGGATACCAAGTGGTGGAAATGTGGGAACACGAGTACGATCACCGTTTGAAAACCGATCCCGAGTTTAAGCGCTTCGTGGAAAGTTACAAGCTGGTGGACCCACTGAACCCACGGGACACTTGTATGGAGGACGGACGAATGCCACCTGTTTGCTGTACGAAGCCGACGAGGAGAAAGGAGAAGAAATCAGATACTTGGACGTGTGTTTGCTGTATCCTTACGTGTGCAAATGTCGTCACTTTCCCGCAGGGCACCGACAATTGCTCACGGAACACATCGACGTAGGCAACATTCGACAATACGAAGGATTGGTTAAATGCAAAATCTTGCCACCGACGGATTTGTACCATCCCGTTTTACCTCACCATTGCCAAGGAAATTGATGTTTCCTTTGTGCCGTACTTCTGCCGAAACGTGCAACCAAGACCAACCTTGTCAGGACACCCAGGAAGAACGCACCTTGACAGGAACGTGGGTCATCGTCATCCTGACATCGAAGAAGACCATTTAAGAGCCTGGACAGACGAGCACCCCGACGACAAGGTTCTAAGTTTTGCTAGTGGCGCTCCCAAATATTACGGCTATGAATACCTTAACCCACAAGGAGAAGTGCACACCGGGTGTAATGTGAAAGGATTGACTCTCAATTATCGCACCAGTCAAGTGGTGAACTTTGGGGTATTGAAAGAAGCCTTGCAGTCTGGAGAGGATCAAAAGTTTAAAGTGACCACCTACCAACCTCACAAGATTGTTCGTTTAGCCACACACCAAATCGTCAGTCGACCTTTGGAAAAAATGTATCAAGTCGTGTACCAAAAGCGAGTGCGGATTCCCAATCACTTCACTTTATCCTACGAACATGCCGATATTGGTCAGCATATAAAAAAGGAAAACGTCCAAGACCGATAGTTCATTGTGACTACCATTGCCAAACCAGAAAGATGAATCCTTTCAAACAGACATCATTCAAATTCGGTCTTGCTGAAACCGTTAGACCCCCTGTGTGACTGCCAAGTGTAGAGACTCTAAGAACATTACAAACTGTTCCTACGATACTTTACCTTCGTCACCAAAAATGTTGTATTGTGACTTGTGTATATTCCACTTTGATCGTTTTGATGTGTAGTTTATCATTTTACTTAACCCTTTGGCTTTTATGCATTTTTGTCTTTCGTGTTCCATTTTAACTTGCAATAAACGTGTCCTGAAAAAAGTATTGTCTTATCTGACATTCCCTGCACTATGGCTGCCTCTGTTGTCTCTGCTCCCTCTACCTCCACTGTCAAAGTCATCGACGAAAACATAGATCGTGCTAGTTGGGAGGCCTTGTATCATCGACATCCCTTTAACATGTTACTTGCTGGACCGAGCGGTTCAGGTAAAATCGAATATGTCGAACGTTTGATCGAAGATAAAAATCATTTGATCGATCGTCCTTCTCAACGTATCGTGTGGTTTTACAAAGAGTGGCAATCGGCGTACAGTCTCCTGCGAGAAAGTCAAGGCGATTTCATCGTGTTTGTGGAAGGCGTTCATGACGAAGACGACGGAATCGTGTCTGCCTCAGTGAAACTCATCCGGTCTTCTTCGACGACATGTTAGGAGAAGACGAAGAAGAAATTAAACTGTGGTTTACGCGCAAAAGGCTCATTCCGTGGTCTTGTTGAAAAGCCCTGGAGATAAATCGCAAGTGCAAGTGTTAGCCAAACAGTTAGGAACACCTTAGCTGACTCATGCGTACGACGATGATTCTCAATCCCCTCGCCTATTTACTCGAGGATTTAAAATCCACTACCCCCGATTATTTGCGATATCGTACCCATTTGCTTCACCACTGGTGCCAAGACGGAGGGCCTGTCGTGTACACGTCTCCGTTGACTTAAAAAAAATCTATAAAAACTTCGGACACTTTTGGTCTGTCTCACACATCGTCAACATGACGTCTCTTCAGTCTCATCTTCCCGTCAAATTGATTCGTGCCTTGTATGGCATCAGTCGCGAAACAAATCCACAAATACGTGCTCGTGTCTTACAAGCCAGTCTAAGAGAAGTCTTACATTGGTTTCCGCTGACAGCACGTCAATTACTACAAGGTATTATTCACATTCCACATCAAACCAATCGCTTTATTTGACAGAAACAAAGTAGCCTTGATGCAACTGGCAGATCCTCGCATCGACACTCAAAAGCAAAAAGCAAATCATTTTGAAACCTGGAGGTAGCGGTTCTTTAGGAGGTGTCATCATTCACTCCCTCTTAAAATGGGATCCCAGTCCCCTCAAAGCCATCACCAAGAAAAAAGTCACTCCCCGACCCCAACGGACCCAGAATAAAAAGAGCAGTTATGTCAAGATCAGATCACAGCTCCACAAAAAGAAAATTCCCTAGAAAAAGAAAAGCCCCCAGAAGAGTACCCAGAAAACAGATTCTACCCGCAAAAGAGGCACTTCGGTCAGGACGCAACCTTACAACCCCAAGCCACGACCTGCAGCGACGATGACAGCGACTCCAGTAGCCTCAGGTTCTTCCACTTCTCCGTTCCTGGTGATGCCATCCAAACCCAATTTGACACACGCCTTTCCTAATTTGATGAAAAAATAGAAACCCCTGTCTCTAGGAATTTCTCCTCCACCGGTGACACCCTCAACCTCTTTAGCTTCCGTGACAGCTGCTCATACAGTACCTGCCCCCAAAATCTAAGTCCAAGAGAGATCGGGTATGTTACAGAGTTTACTGGATTTATCCGAGCAAGAACTGTCCAAGTTTAGTCCGTTGCAAACCCCTCCACGTCGTGCAATGCCTGTCATGAAGTTGATACGACGTAAAGACAATCAGTGGCGACGCGTTCCACTATAAAAAAGATCTGGGGCAAACGGTGGTTATCAGTGTTTTCTGTGCTCTGGAACACAACAAAGATGTCAACCCCCAGAATTCATCCACCTTCTAACTCCAAAGGAAAGAAAAAGAAAGAACTGTCGCCTCGTTTAGCAAACATTGGGACATGTTGTCCGTCTTGTCCAGAGCCCCTCCACCCATGCGAAAACAACTCATTCATCCTCCAAAGACGTCGTCGATACCGTGTGCGAATGTTGCCTGAATGTCTTGAAAGGCACGATGCCTTTGTCTCAACATCAGAAAGAATGCTTAAGCAAGCATCGACACGTTCTTCGCCAAATGGTCCAAAAGAAACTACCAGCATCCTTGTTGACCCCGTCCCCCTCACCCCAACGGGAAGAACTCAGAGCTTGGGTTAAAACGAAGATGTCCACTCCTCCTTCGACAGAAATCAAAATGAAAAATGGGAAACCAGAAGTGAAAAAAGAAAGCAAGACCAAAGCCATCCCATTACCACCACCACCACTACCCCCCTCGACTTCTACTCCCGTGTCACGTCGGACACGTAAAGTCATTTCCAAACCACCACCTCACCCCATCCAAAGTAGCATCAGTGAAGATTGGTTGACTTATTAAAAAAAAGTCCTGATGCAGAATGTGTTATCCAGCATTGTAAGACATGTACGAGGAAGTTTTAAAAGGAACTTTTAACTTGCCCGAATTGAAACGCGTGCCCAAAAAAGGAGACGAAGTGAACGACATCGAAAGCATTCTCGATCGAAGAACCCGAAAAGTGGGAAAACGTGTCAAAGAAGTCAAAGTACGTTGGAAAGGATATCCGCCGAGTTTTGACTCTTGGATCAACGCTTCGCTAGTCATCGACTGTAAACAAGAAGTGACCATCAATGCGTTCAAAACAGCTTCAACCACCACAGTGACCACTCCTCAAGATCTACAAAAGCGACCCCTGTGGGTGTGGTGTACAGATCGTGTGCCTAAACGTAAATCGTCTTTTTCTGCCAAATCTTTGTGGTGTATTGTGTCATCGGTGCTGCCACTGCCAATTTGAGTTTGCAACAAGGAGACAAACAATTGTGGATCATTTTAGGCGGCAGTTACATCGGTTACCTTCTCCCCAGTCCTTCCCTGAAATACTCTAACGGTAACAACGGGAGCCTTGCGTGAAACATCAGTCCCCCTTCCAACAGTCACCCCCAATACAACAGCAATTCTATTTTAGACACTCCCCTGATTTCCAGTGACCCCTCGGAAAGTAGAACTCTGGAATTATGAATAACCAATTTTACTTAACGTTCCCCAGTGACAGTTCCATGGATGTGTTTCCCACAATACTCTGTGCTGTTTCACGGCCAAATTACCTCAGGCTATCCAATTGGATTACGAAGCCCATTGGGAACTGGCTTTGGTCGAAATGATTCACCCTACACAAATCAAAAACATCACTGAAATTTAAAACACTTTTGATGTCAAAGTTCTGAACGACCAAGTGCAACAATACTTGAATGAGAACGATGTCTCAATGAAACGACCAGTGTCCCCTGACACTCCACGGTACATCTATATGTTAAAAATTCCTGCAAGCTTTTATTTTAACGGTCAACATCTGCTGGACACAACTGCCTCCAAATTCAATTCGTTGTTTGGCAAAGCCTTAGACAAAACCAAACGAAGTGTCACCATCGAATACCATAAAGTAGCCTGATGATGAAATTTTTGGACGCAAAAACGTTGGCCATTACTTTTTGTCCAGAATTGTTTGACATTATGGGTGGAGACCTCAAGATTATCAAGGGTAACAACATGCCAACCGTCACCACCAACTTGAATTTTGCGATTTTTTTTCGTTCCCCTGTAGAACTTAACCAAAGATTAAAATTCATGTTTGTGTACTCTGATGTGGTGGAGTACAACGTGGTGGGAGTCATTACTGCGAGTCATTCCTTTCAAAGCGGATTCTGCCACGATCATTGACGAGGAAAGTGGAAACATCTATCAGGTTCACCGCGAATTAGTACATCCTCACCATCTGCCATTCAATAAGTCGTATTTCGACAGTGTCAACAGTGCTATAAAAGGAGATCTGGGACAAAATATTCCATTCTCCAAAGGGAAAGTCTCGGTGAAACTTCATTTTCGAAACCGATTCTCTAACGACTGTTAAGTCATGTATCCAGTGTACCAAAGGTTCGCACGACAACGAGGATATGATTTAGGAGAGATGCTAAAATCAGCATTTCGTTCGGTGGCCCCCGTTTTGAAACCGATGGTGAAACGAGGATAGCACGCCCTGAAAGATTCCGCGTTGACGCAAGGCAAAGAATTTCTCCAAAATGCCATCATCGACAAACAAAACTGCAAAGAAGCCTTCTTGAGAGCAGACAAAAATGTCTTGATTCAACTGGAAAAGACATTTTGGGCCGACGAGAAACTCCTATGAATGCACTGGACGCTGCCCAGTCAGGCATTCCTGTTTTCCTGACACCACAGCAAGGAGAAGGCAGAAACAGACGACGAAGACACTCTCCAGAGGAGTTCACACACCCAGAGCTAAAAAGACCAAGAAAAGGAGAATTGTGCAAGAATTAGACGTTTTTGATTATTAAATAACACAGACAAACAATGATGCACAGAGAGTCCTACGAATGTTCCAAGTCGGAACTGGATCGGTTTGCCATGCCACCCACTATGATGACGATGCAAGAATCCCAATAGGTAGAATTTCATCCCATCTCCTCCTTGACGGCCTCAGCCCCTGTCGAATTTGAAATCAAAGGACAACCCGAAGATTACATCGATCTGAATAGCAGTTACCTGTACCTGAAAGTGAAAATGATTAAAACGGACGACACCTCTCCAGAGCCGATGATAGAGTAGCTGCGGTGAACAATTTCATGTATTCCTTGTTCAGCGAAGTGGATTTGTATTTGAATAACAAACAGCACGGATACTTACCCTTACCAAGCGTACCTGGAAAATCTCTTGACGTACGGAAAAGAGGCCAAGAACACTCATCTGGATGCTTGCGTGGTATGGAAACATGACACAGCAGGCAAAGACAAGTTTAACGACAGAACCGTGACAGCAGCTGACGATCCTCACAATGTGGGTTTTAACGACGGTCGAAAGAAAATCCTGCAAGTACGTAGTTTAGAACTGATGAATCGTTTCCATTTGGACATGTGGTTGCAAGAAAAGTATTTCCTGAACGGAATGGATATCCGCCTGAAACTGAATTGCAGTAGTACCGTTTTCCATTTGATGGCTCATGCCAATTCCACTTACAAAACCATCATCCAAGAAGCCAGGCTCTACGTGCGACGCGTGGAAGTGATACCTAAAGTGGGAAACGACATCAGTCACACTTTGAGCAGAACGACCGCCAAGTATCCAATACCAAGCGTGGAAGTGAAAACCTTCACCATTGCCGCTGGACTTCGATTCAAGATCGAAGATCATCTGTTCCAAGGACAGTTACCCATACGTTTAATCATTGGTATGAAGCACTCAACGGAGCCGTCCCTGACCATCCTTTCCAGTTAAGCACTACAGAGTGTCCAAGATCGAAGTCATTCGCGATTGCTAAACCTTGTGTACAAAACCCTTCGAACCTAAGTTTACTGAGAAAAATTACTTGAGATCGTTCTTGTCCCTGTACGAATCCACGGGACAGTTAGGGACCAACACCAGTCACGACATTTCGTACGACGATTATGCAGGAGTCTACGCTTTGTGAGCTTTTGATTTCACTCCAGACCAAGGCAGTGACGAGGGACATTTCCACACTTTAAAATCCGGTCAACTGCGTGTGAAACTTTAGTTTGCAGAAGGTCTAACCGAGACGGTGAACGTCATCTTGTATGCCGAATTCGACAACACTCTAGAAATCAACAGTTTGAGAGACGTCATTCTAGACTATTAGAAGCTATGTAAGACTCTTATCCATCTTTGAATGGTTTAGCATCTTTGGAATGAAATGGGAGGATATCATGGAAGCAGAACTATCCACCAAGAAAGACAAAGACCAAGAGGTGATGGTAATGTCCAAATGGCCAGTACAAGAACAACATTTAGTCTCCTCTTTTGCTAAACACCTGGCAGAAGCAATTACAGGGATGACCAAGAAAGATTGTTATGGTTGTCAAAACGATCATCCCAGTCAAATTCAACACGATAAATGTCTGATGATGAGTCAAGAAGAAAAATTGGACGAGTATCTGGATGACGCTTGGGGTCTCATCTCGGAAAAAGCAGCGTTGCATCAGTGTATAAAGACTTGCGTGATCATTCCTCACCTCCATGGACTGCTCTAGAGATCCATCGAATCGAATCTCTCTTGTCACAGAGTGCGGAGACGAAGAGAATAGACGTTTACTTGACAGAGATTTTCAAGCAAAAATTCAGGATTGAATTGATAACGTTTCATTACATGTGAAACAAGAAAAACAAAACAAAATGGAAAAATGGGGACTTTATTACCTTTTGACAATCAGTTCGTACACCGCTTCTTGGAATCAAGTCGTGTGTACTAAAGATGAACTTCCTCAACCTAAAGACCATCAAGCTTATGTCATCAACACGGACGACAGTCATCTTCCAGGAACCCACTGGGTAGCCGTCAACTTTCCCCACGATGTCTGCGTGGAGTATTTTGATTCGTATGGATTACCCCCTTTGGAAGAGGACATCATCGACTTTATGAGTAGAAATGCCCAGACGACACGATTCAATAGAGTGAAATTACAAGGCAAAGAATCCATGGTGTGTGGACAATATTGTGTGTATTTTCTTCGTCAATGCAGTCTTGGAGATCCCTTAGAATATTTAGTGACTTATTTTGATCGTAACTCTTCTAGAAACGATGAAAAAGTAGATCGATGGTTTTGTGACCGTTATTGATACGTCTTGTCTTTAGCTAGGAAACGTAGTGTACATCAATGGCCAACTGACCCTCATCAGTGGAATTTTAAATTGACTTCACAACGTTGTCAACCTTGTAAAAATTTGTTAGTTGAAAAAAGTGTGTTGATGTTATATTATGTGTTTATGGTCTGTTGGTTGAATAAAATTATTATTATAAATAATTCTTGGTGGCTTGCTTTAAACTTTTTTTTATCACTATATGCTCTTTGACTTCTCTGTATCCCTCACCATGAGATGAGCTATAGCGTTCCTATCATAAAATGGTCGGTATGTTTTTTTATCGCGTCCGCGCTTGATACATATAAAGCTCGGAGGTCTCCAGTCTGACCATCCAATGTTGACTCGTCAACTCGTAAAGATGTCTTCAAGACTATCAAAGCTGAAAGAAGCACACGTTCATTTGGATTGTGTGAGGTAAAACCTGATACCCAAGCCTGAAGAGATTGAAAATTTCAGGATGCTGAATGTGGCACAGGACCTGAAAGAGGAGGTCTTTAAAGACGAAATTAAAAAGGAACAAGAAGAATGGACCGATAAGTACAGACTTCCGAAACAGCAGAGAGACCAGCAACAGCAGCAGCAGCAACAACAACAACCGCAGGAGCCAGACAGAGGCTTTCAGGAATGTCGTGTAGAAGCAGCCCCCTATCATGTTGGAAAACCTGCAGCCAGACCGAGACGCATAAGAGATTGCCACAACCACCAACAAAACAGCCCTTTTGAGGGCTACCCCAAAAATCTAGAGAAGAGATAGTAGTCAGATTGCCAAAAAGTTTGTGTATTGCTATTTGTCTATACGTAAAACAAATACAATTGTCTATAAACACTTCGTTTCTCTGGCTTGTAAGATAGTGTGTATGTGTGTTTGTTTGTCTGTAGGTAACAAATATAAGTGTGCCTATAAACAATTCGTTTCCCGGACTTGTAAGAGAGTCTTAATGGGTTTTTTATGTATGAGTGGTAATAAAGTGTGTTTGTAGGTAAAAAAAGTGAACGTGACTGTTTCTTTTAGGTTTGCGCTCTCCGTGTTATTGGTTATGGTGTGGGTATTGTTAGGTTTTGTGTAAAAGGGTGTGATCCTTCACGTCCGTGCTTCAGGTATGTAAATTGAAACGTTCGTCAAGCTGGCTACCCATCTTTCACTGGTTAACTTCAAAGACGATGAGCAGAGTCAGCAAATTGTTGGGATTCCAAATGCACCAGGCGAATCCTGGATGAGCTTGCCATGGAGTCCATTGCAGAAAGTGCCAGATTTGAGGAAGTGGAGGGAAAAAAAAGAATAAATAAGAGGAGAATGAAAAGAAAAGACGTATCTTTCCTCACCTCATATTTAGGCAAACGCGTGAGGTCAAGCCTGATGTGGGGACGCCATCACCTCCACAACAACGTCAGCCACTTACACAACCTGTAACGTTATCCTTCAAATCGAAAATTGGGAAGAAGAATTGGAGAGGCAGGGGCAAGAATAGGAGCCTGAGCGAGCCCTGCAAGTAAGGAGACCACAACATTCACAGGCAGGACGAAGGATAGCAAGGGAAAGAGACTTCAGAATCCCACAAACTGAAGATTGGGGTTAAGAAGTCACTCAAGTGGCCTCTGCGCTCCCAACCACAACTGTCAATTTGAACAATGATTGGAGCCGGCAATGCGTGTGTTGTGCCCGGCCTGGGAGGTGTTACCATTAAATAGGTGCATTTGGAGTTAGCAAAAAACACAGCCCTTCTTAGGGCTAACCAGATCTCTAGAAAAGAGAGATTGATCAAGTTGACAATTTTATGTGTGTGTGTGTGTGTGTGTGTTTGCTTGTGTGTGTATGTGTGCGCGCGTACGTTTGTGTGTGGATGTTTGTTTTTTCTGAAGACAAAAACACGTCTCTAAACACAAAAAGCGTTTGTGTGTTTGTGCGTGTGTGTATGTGTGTTTGTGTGTGCGCGCATACGTTTGTGTTTGTCTATGTGTGTTCGTTTTTCCTTAACAAATAACACTTGTCCCTAGAAACAAAAAATAGTGTTTGTGTGTGTGCGTATGTGTTTGTGTGTGTGTGTGCGCGCGCGTACGTGTATGTGTGTGAAAGTGTGTTTGTTTTTTCCCTGAACAAAAAACTCTTGCCCCTAAACAAAAAAAGTTTGGTCTTGGTGTGTTGGTTTGTGAAAACTATATTTTAGGTTAGCATTAATATTGCTGTGGATTGTTTGATAGGTGATATGGGTAGTTGGTGAGAGGGGATGTTTTCCTTCACGTCCGTACTTGAGTCATATAAAGTGCAGCGTTCGTCATTCGCGCCATTCAACACGGAATAAAAAAAAAATGGCTTCAAAGCACATCGACAAATTGATGAAATTGCTCGAGGTGATAGACACCATAGGGATGGTGGAAGAGATGCTCATCAGAATAGAATATGGGTCTTATAGTCCACACAGATTGAAAATGGAGATTAATAATTTGAAGAAAGGGAAAGACATATTGAGACATGATAAAACAGGAAAATTAGGAGAAAGAGGACAAAAGAGGAAAAAGAGCAATTGAGAAAATGGAATGAAAAGATTGAAAAAGAAGAGGAGGATGAGAAAAGGAAAATAGAGGAGGAAGAGGAGAAGGAGGAGAGTAGCATAGTGGATCACTTTACGGACAATGGAAATCCCAATCAAAAAGGGCCTGGGCGACTTTACGGACAATGGGAATTTAGCATGGACAAAACCCTGGGTGTGATTACGGACAAATGGAATTTAACATTGGAATATTGGGTCTGTATGCGGACAAGGGAAAGTTGGGGTTGTTTAGGGACAATAGGAATGGAAAAGGTGGGGTGACGTCACGGTACTGGGCATTGACAACAATGTTGCAAGTGGCTGACCTCAATCGGGCCAAACAGGGACAGCGGGAAAAAAAGCTATAACGTTATGTCCCGCTCCGCCGAGCGGGTAAGTTCAGCTAGTTCAGCGGTGACACTATACGAATAATAACGCTTGGCGGGACGGGACGTATAACTGGATATAAGGCATGGCGGGGCGGGACTGGATAGACATAGATAATGACAAAGAAACAAAGACACAAATATAACACAAACACAAATCAACAAACGTACGAGCAAGCATACAAACACGTCACGGCACTGGACATTGGCAACAATTTCCGCCAGGTGTTATATAAAGTTGTATGTCCCGCCCCGCCAAGCGTTATAGCTTTTCACGGCGATTCACGGACATTAGGAATTACCATTATTGGCATGGTTGCAAATTTTAATACCCTATTTTGCCGGAGGTAATAAGTGTACTTTTTGCACAGGCAAACCACGAATGTTCTCTTGTAAAATATCCATGGAGAGATTACTGAGGTCGTCCCACTACAGGTACGTAGTGACAGTGCGGAGACCATCGAACGCGTTCTAGGTGAGCTGAACCTTTCTGCACCCACTCGTGAAGTGACACACCGCAAGTGAAGCACTTGAATTTATCACCTTAGCCAATCGTACAATTTTAAGCGATCATGGGCTGTCATGTAGGACGCAATTACGACATTTCCGAATTCGTCGGCATGTACAAAGTCCAGTTCTTCTGCGTAATTGACCAGGATCAGGTCTTCACGAAGGACGTCCACATGTTTCATATATTTGGCTTTGTCGTGAATCATCTGTTTCAGTTTCAAAAAGGCATCCACGTATTCTGCGAAAATGTCTTTCTGAGTCTCGTCACCCTTGTGGTACTGTTCTGTCTTGCGAAAGTGGTAAATTTCGTACACTTCGAACAACTGGTATCTCAGGCCCAGAGCTTTAAACAATTCCACTCTGACCCACGTCACTGTCAAGGTGCGTTGTTCCTGGGTGTGCTGAAACGGTTGGTCTTGGTTGCATGTTTCCGCACGAGTACGGCTCAAAGTAAACATCAGTTTTCCTTGGCGATGGTGAGGTAAAACGGGATGGTACAAGTCCGTGGGAGGCAAGACTTTGCATTTAATCAAATGCTTTTCTAACCTTAAGCGTCGCTGACAAGTGGACTCGTACAAGTCTTCCATGGTACGTTGTAAAAACTGATTTTGGGTGTACCGTTGAGGGTAACAGATCGGACGGACGTGAAATAAATAACCATTAAACTCGTCAAGGATCTTAGGGTTTTCTAAGTCCCAGCAATCCAGCAAATACGTTCCAATGGCCTTTTCGTCCCCTCCGTTTCGGGCGAGTTGGATCCATTTGTCTTCTTTGTCACACAGGTAATGTACCCAGCGTAGGACTTTGACTGAGCATTGACGTATGTCAATATTGGTCGTTTGAGGGCGTATGACAGACAGCGTCTTCTCGGGCATGAATCGTTTGCGGTACACTAAGGAACACGCTTTCGCGATGGTGCATGCTTTTTTCAAAGGATCGATCCCTCCTTGCTCCATGAGCATTTCTCGAAATTTTTCCACATCATCGACGTAAAATGTCCTCGTCCGATCGACAATACTTTAACATTTCTTCCTGAACGTCGAAGGGGTCAGAGGCGTGAGTGTGGTACCAAGCGTAGAAAGCTTCTCGTTGTTCGGTGCGCATGTTGTTTGGGTCATAGTAGTGAGAATCAGGCAAATGGGGTAGGATGGTGTGTTGATTGGCTTCGGTGTTGAAAAAGTGCGGAAAATAACCTTTGACCATTTCTGTCATTCCAAATGTTTTAGGCATTCGACTGAAAGGCATGGCCGAGTAACTCATCCAATCTTTAAACAGCACTTGCGCCACTTGCATGGAAATGGGTTTGGCTCTGTTCAAAGTCACTTTAGGCGGCTCGGTGCTTTGTTCCGTATAGTGTTTCAGAAGAAACTCTCCATCGTATCCCGAGAAACTGTGAACCATCACCGTGGCATAGCGATGACAATCTCCGTAACGTTCGATGTCCTCTTGGATGCACGTTTCGAGGATAGGGTCTAAGATCTATTGGGAAAAATCGACCAGCGTGTTAGGTCCCCGAAAGATTTTTTCACGTCCTCCAGTAATCTTGCTGCAGTGAGGGCAATGCCAAAAGATAGATTCCTGGATGCACTTCTCGCACGGTCAATGAGCCACGCAGAATTTATGAATGTGAATGCCGATCTCTTGCATGCATTCGAAATCGAAAGAGATGACATTGCCTTTCTTCTAGTCATTTTCTTCCTCCTGTTGGTGCTGGTATTTCGTGTTCCAAGTCCACGATTTGGTGAAAAATGTGACATCGTTACTTTCCTGGACAAATGTGTGCCTTGGCACTATTGGTTGTTTTGACAAGCAGAACAACATTTCAGGAGTTGACAAGCACTTTTCTGCTCTGCACATTGCGTCTTGAGATGTTGTTGGTAACAGGTGGGCTGAGAAATGTTCGCTGACAAGCTGAGCAATGCACTCGTTTTTGTCCTTCGTCACGACAGGGTTTAGAGGCCAAACATCCTGGACATTTCGATCCACAATGCTTATGTTGCTCTCGATTTTTATACTCATAGTCACATTTCTAACAATAATAACCGTATCCCAGGAATGCCGTGATACTGGTAATGGCATCGAAATGTTGATCGCGATGATAGACGTGAATGGAAATTCCCTCTTTGAAATGTTTGCATCGAAACAACAGCGGTCCACGCACTTCTTGAAGGTTTAATTTCAAGGTGTAGCGTGGAGGCAAGACGTCTTGCGATTTTTGCATTTCAGGAATGCCACAGGGTGTGTTTTTAGATATGTCCGCTTGCTGTAACAGGAGTTCTCTTTCACTTCGTTGTTTGGCTCCGTTCGAGTTTCGAACGTTGTCCCAGGCTCTTTTCCATTCTGCCGTGTCGTTCTTGTTGGCATACGTTCGTCCCACCACGATGGCACGGGCTAAACACATCTTGTTTTCAGTGTTGTTAATTCGGACGAGACTCGGTTTGGTGCTACGAAGGTCGTCCGCCAATAACACCTTTTTGCGTTAGGTCCCTTTGGGAAGAGAAACGTGAGCCATATACAGTGTTATTTTCCATCGGTGATGTGAAACTTTTTCTTAGACTGCTGTATGTATTGAATCTTGTCGATGACTTTGGAAGGTGTGAATTCTGATGGCCTGCTAAACTCAAGCCAAACGATAGACTTCAGACTGTCGTGATAAATGGAAAGTGTCAAGCGATCGTCTTCGTTGGCTCGACATTGCTGTTTCAGTTTCGATAACAAAGAATCCCACAAATCGGTGATGAACCCCTCTGCTTTCTCCAGCGGTACGTCGGACTTGAAATCCTTAAACTTCACCGTGTACGTGTAGGCCGTGGTTCTAAATTGTCATCTGCAAAATCGCTAGCATGAATTTGAGCCAAGTCTTCAGCTACTGTGCGAGGCGATAGGTCACATTTCTGCCTCTTATTTTCTTCTCCTTTCTTCAGGAAATGATGCGATCGTTTCATCTTGATTGAAACATTTCAAATGACTACATTTTAAACGTCATGGTCCCCTATATATCAATGTAAGTTCAATGTCTTCCTATATAAAGGGTCAGTGTCTTCCCTCAGAGTATTCATTTCACTCTCAATTCAACCAGAAAGATGGAAGAGCCAACACAGATCGAACTTCTGATCAGAGCTTTGCGAGACGTCATACAAAGGTTTTCTTCAGAGAAGCCGACGTACTTCTCCCCCTCCTTTCGAGATATAAATCAAGATACTTGCTATATCTGTCAGAAGAAAGGGCATTGGTCTTCAGAATGTACACAACGTCAAAGCAAGACAAGCATTAAAAGAGAAAAAGATCAAGATACCTGTTATCATTGTCAGGAGAAAGGACATTGGTCTTCAGACTGCCCTAAGAAACAACAGGAGCAGGAGGCAGAGAGGGGTTCCTAACAGGAAAAAGAGGTACCCTCCGAAAAGGAAGATCCAAGACACGTTCAGAAAGAAAAGAAAAGAAGACGAAAAGAAAGTGAGAAAGAAGAGGAAAAATCTGTGACAGTGAAGAAATTCAAAAAAGGGAGAGAGTGAAAAGAAAAAGAAGTCTATGAACTTTTTAAAGTGATTAAAAGGTGAGTATTAGGACCGGTCTGCCTGGTGACAGGATAATGTGACTGGGTGAGACATCAAGGTACATTTCTGTTGCATGATTCCCCACCGCTAGACATCACTAAGCTGCTACACTGCAGACATCGTAGCGATATGACTGAAAAATTGTTAACACTGTCTCTCTCTCTCTCTCTCTCTCTCTCTCTCTCTCTCTCTCTCTCTCTCTCTCTCTCTAGTTTATGTTCTACTTTATAGAAACCGAATCCTCTACACACATATACACTATATTGAATGTATGTTAAATATTGTGTATCTATGTTTTTTATGTATATGTTGACGTGTTTGTCTTTTTCCTAAAGAAGAAGTAAACAATTCTGTTTGAAATTTGAACTATTGTGGAAGAAGAACGAATGTTACTGTGTGGTATGCTCTTTCCGTTCAAAGTAGAATTCATGTAGGTTTACAATTTGTACATGTCAATACATAACTGTTTATGTTTACACGTATGTTTGGCTGAAATCTGTTGTTTGCTTTTCTTGTCTGGTGATTTTATTGTATCATATGCATGTCTTCGATTCATTGTAATCATATACATACATTTCTTCGATGCATTGTATCATGTATCATATAGATCTCTTCGATACATTATATCATGATAGCTATGGTGAGAAGAAATCCTTACATAAAGAATGCCTTTGATTTATAGAATATTTTATAAAGTCATGAAAATTAAATACAAATAGCGTTACGTGCAACGTATTTATAACTAAAATACTAACCTCCACTTATCCAGCAGCTAAGTTGTAACAAACTGTCACGAGAAGTGCAAAGATTCTGGAGATGAAGTACATTATAGTTCTTTCACATGATATTCGTTGACGAGGTAGAAACTATTATGGTCGTTCGATATCTAATCCTCGATAATACCAGACCTGTACAACCGAATGTCAACTCCAAAAACAGTGATACCGTACAAGAAAGTACATGCAAGAATAAATTAAATTTATTTTGATAAAATAATCCCTAGATCGATTTAAATAATATCCAGCACTTAGTGAACTTCTTTGAGCTCCTAATACATTGAAAGAACCGGAGCATTGTTAACTTAAAATAGTACAATCATTCTAGAAATTCAAACTGGAGTTCTCTCAATTAACAAATTACTCTCAAAATTTGTGAAAAGTCAGACTTGAGTTTTTTGCGAATATTAAAAGTACCACACCAGCTAGAATATAAAAAAAATTCGGGAAGCTAACACAAAATAATAAATCCAAAGTGTATCACATATCATAAATAGTGACACAAAGATACACGACATTCACCTCAGGAGTTTGTTTCGAGACCAGAGACTTATTTCTTTAAAAAGTGTTTTTTTTTTTTAAAAAATACTTAGCCTCAACATCAAACTTATTGCAAAATTCAATACATCTTTTTATCATTTTGAGTTTTTTAAATTAAAACTAATAGATCAATCGTATGTTTTTAAGAGTTTTTATCATGCCTTCATTAACATCAATTTTGTTTAAAATCTCCTTTATCATTTTGGTTTTAAATCTGTTTTATTCTGCAACTCAGACAGACTATATATGTTAGCAATTACCTGATTATCAAAGGCAGTGATGTTTTCACTATGTGTATTAGCTCTCTTAATCATTTTTCTGGATATCATCATTCAAATGTCTCATATCTCTAAAGTACTTCCAATGAAACAATTTATTGCATAACGAAGCCAATTCACGGGCTCGCATGTTGAATATCTCTTATCGTACTTACTTAACTGTGTTTCCTGTACTACACGGTTCAGTCGTTATATCTTCAGCCTATCATCATGGAAAGACGTTGAACTCTGTGGAGTTTCGCGTAACCTCGATGCTGCGGTCGACGGTGAAGTTAACTCAAAGGACGGTATTTGTTTACACACAGTGAGGAACCAAAGCTTTGGGACCAACGGGTCTACAGGTAACAATGAGACTCTTGAAGGATCCTTTGGCAGACTTCGAGGAGCGGACCATTCGTGGGAGATGTGGAATCGGGAAATAAATCATGATCGTCAGTGGGACGCCACGAGGTACGCATGTTCCATTTCTGAATGAATATTATGAAATAGCCCTGTCTAAGCGAAATCAAACAATTGAATATGGCTACATGAGGGTAAATCAATACTATATACATCTTACTTGTTGATGGAGGATATATAGTTCATATTGTTGTGCAAATTCTATATATTGAACAATCCTCGTGATAGAATCATCATACATTGATCATCATTGGTGATAGATCCATTTTAACAATCATATTCGTTACTTGTTCATACTTTGATTATCGTTTGGTTACTCGTTGAAGTTTTCTTGTTCTGATTAGTTCCATTTTTACAATATTTTTTTCTTATATCCATTATTGAACTCATTGCACATCATTGTGTTAAATCCGTCAATGGACTGTGTACGCACGAGTCTGGTGTCTGATTCATTTATCGTTCAGTTAAATTTTCAACACCTCGTTCTCGAAATGGCTTCCAGTGTCTTCCCTGAATCCGATCCCTATCTGGTTTCATCTTGTAACGCTCCCTTAACAATTTAGCCCTGTAGCCGGTTATGTACTTTCTTCATTTCCACACTCTGCAATCATAATCTCTTTGACTTTATAAATGTACGTATCAAAGTTGTTAAACGATTAGCATTTTAAGCGAGTATTATTTCATGTTTGTTGTTTCTGACTTGATCGGAAATACTGTTGTACAAATTAATAAAATATAATGTTTTCAACGATATTGACAGTTTAACATTCTATTGTCGCCTGACTTCTTTCTCAGGAATATTGTCGATTACAGTATAGTTCTCCAATTTATCTAGGAAACAAAAGATTCGCTTATGCAAACAATTTTGTATTACAAGAATTTAAACCGTCAAGGGTTGTACAGAAGGAACAGATTCCTCAAGTAAAGTTTTGTTCAGTTCAGTTCGCCTCCAACAGTTATAGACATTCTGTTCGCTCCAAGGTTCTCGAAATTTTCCTTTATCTTCAATTTCTTTCGTGCTTCCAAAATAGTTGTTTTCAATTGCTCCATGTTCATCTTCAGAAAGGCTTTGACGTGCGGCTTTTTGTTTTTATTTTTCCAATTGCTGTATATATCTCTTTGCATCTGTCGTACTCGTTCATGATTAAAATAAACTCCTCATGGTTGATATCAATGTCAAGTATTACTTTGCTCATCGTTTCATCAATGCCTTTACAATTACTAATGGCAGATATTGCTATTTCATCATGTTTGGAAACATTAGTGCAGATCAACATCACCTTTAAAGCTTTTGCTTCCAAATTCTATAAATGTTTTATTAAACCCAACACAATTCATACAACCCTAATCTGGCTGATATTTACACATACAAACCCAAACTCTCGACGTGCTAGACTCCATCTTTTATTCCAAACTTCGTATGGTACTTTGAATTTCTATTTAATTCCAATGTAGTGCTCGATCTGTCTGACCAACTAGTTGTTAATCTTGTTAATTGTTTGCAGTCTATTATTTAGAACATTGTAAAGTAGTAAGGACGTAGTCTAGACTTTTAGCAGCAAATAGTGTGCGTGACGATCACACACACGCACGCACGCACACACACACACACACACACACACACGCTCACACAGCATTATCATACATATGTGTGCATGCTGGAGATGGTATATGAACCGGTGCGTACAGGCAAGGCGATGGGTGCCGCTCACAGGGGTTCGAATCGTTTGATATGATTTATGAATACGGTTTGGCCTAACGGCCTCGACGTATCCCCATGTCACATCAAACGCGTTCTTTCCACATACTCACATTAAAGCCGGATGCAGCTTTGTGTATTAAGTGTCATCACATATAAACACTACGGCAAATTTTCTCGGAATGGAGTTTAGAAGGACAGTGGTATCAAAAAGTTTCTAAGTCCAATATTGGGTGCTTTTCTTTATTATTACGGACTACTTAGTCCTAGGGACAAAATCAGTTTGCATACCAGGGCCAAGGAACTTGGAATGAACTGCGTCTGGATCCCAGTCACAAAGAGACCATGTTCACATTCAAGTGTGCTCTCAAGACATCTTCTCCACCAGCAAAAAGGAATTTGGCATTCATCCATATGCCATTATTATTAGATTGAAACTGTATTGTAAGTCATTTGGGGTGGGGTGGGTGGGTGGGTGTTAGGTTATTTTTGTAAACCCATTTATTTGTTTCATATTGTTTTATTGCGTAATAATTCATTTGTTTTGAGACATTTTCATGTGTATGCAAACTGTTCTTATGCCCTTATGTATTAATGTGACGTTGCAGAGCGCTTAGAGCTATTCTAAAGATTAAGCGCTCTAATAAGTTCTTGTTATTATTATTATTATTATTATTATTATTAAAAGCGACCATTACCAGATTTTAAAACTGCGATACGACAAAGCCGTCTAGTGCACTTTACAAGTCAGCGCCTTCTGTTTACAGAGGGAAAAAAAAGTGCGCGACAGAAACTTGATCCTATAACGTCTTCCTTTTGAAAATGCAGCTGTGATAATTCTTGTGTTAACTTCCAGCTCAAAACTGTACTATAAAGAATCAGCAGAACTCGTCTACACACAAATCATGGCGTCAGAAAATTAATTTTTATTAGTGTTGTGAATTTTGGCCCTGTACCTCATTTTATATTAAAAGATAAAACTATATCAATTTCAAGTCATCCTCGTGCAGTTTACGAGATTCAAGCAAATACAGTAGGTTCATATTCATGCCTTACCATCGTCATTGGAGGAAATAGACTAGTTAAAATGGGAAGTCGGGGGTCTTTATCATACGCAAAACTGATTTAACTTAGAGAGACAGAAAAATGCATAGAATGGTAACATAAATCTATGAAAAGCAGTCGAAGGAATAATTAGTAAAGTTATGGAGGATTCCAGTTTCCTATCCCACTTGCCACAAACGCTGGTTTCAACTTAAAAGTCATCCTGGGATATAAAGTATACAACACAACGAGAGTCGGATAAGACTCGCTGATCAAAAACGACTTGTCATGAAAGAATATATGTATGTATGTATGTATGTATGTATGTATGTATGTATGTATGTATGTAGGCATGCATGTATGTATGTATGTATGTATGTTGGGTACCTTATATACTCGCGTATAAGTCGATTTCAAACGGCATAGCCCTTTTTTGCCGTCGCATAATGTGGCACTCTACATGTATTACACACTTCTGAGAGGGTTGCAGGTGTAAGGTAAAGTTGTTTGCATTTGCAAAATGCACAATGGAGAGAATATGAACATATCTTTTCGTGAACTGTAGCTGAAGTTTCTTTATATAGTGTGTATGTGTGTGTGTGTGTGTGTGTGTGTGTGTGTGTGTGTGTGTGATTTGGACTTTAACGTAGCTTTAATAATTTTCCAGTCTTATCGCTACGATGTCTGCAGTACGACAGTTTATAGTGATGTCTAGCACTGGGGCATCATGCCGCAGACATGTAACATCATGTTCCACCCAGTCACGTTATCCTGACACCAGGCCGACCAGTCCTAACACTAACCTCTCAATGCTGAGCGCCAAGCTAGTACCATTTTTATAAGTCTTTGGTATGACTCGGCCTGAGTTCGAACCCGCAACCTCCTGCATCCGAGGCGGACGCCTAACCACTTAGGCCACAAGAACGATCTTTACATATTGTACCTGAGGGAATTGTACATGATCTAAGCACACAACATACCAAAGTGGCAGCTCTCATGTACTAGAAAAATAAGCCTAAATTAGTCTAAAGTACACTTTATCAGCTGTTAAAATAGGGAAAACTAAGTTTGCCAGAGTAGGCAATACCAGCTTCAAATAAGAAAGTTATCGGCTCAAATATTTACAATTCCAAGAGGCAAAATTGACCACGCGCTAGCTGTATTTGATAGTGCACATCTGAAGTAAGGTCAAATTGTATACTCTCACCCACCCACCACTACAGCCTACGTCATCGGAAGTGACGCGTTTCGGGAATTTTAAGACGCAACAATGGGTTTTCGTTTCAGTTGAAGGTATTATTTCTTTAAAATTCTGTATTAATCAAACCTTTTCAGGTAAATTATGGTGTGCACGTAAGATAAGAGGTTATCGGCTAATCAGTTATCTTTGTTTCGGTTGAGGTGTTTAAAGTTATCAGCAGAACTTGGCACAAATACTTAACAGCGATAATACTCTGAGAACCTGCTAACTTTGGTACACTATGTGTTTTTTTTTTTTTTGAAAACTCTTCAAAAACGAATACATTAAATAAACTTACCTGGAATCGACAGTTTAGTCAAATATGGCGGCTGAAATTCCCACAATGCATCACTTCCAGTGACGTAGGTTGTTGGCCTTCACTCTTTAACCCAAATTGTAACCATCAATACACCAAAATGAAGGGAATTTAAAGTTATTTTAACAAGGCATAAGATTTGTATAGTCATTTTTAACCAGTGAGGGAAACCTGCGTAATTCTCTTTCTTTAAAAATCTAACCCTATGCAAAATATGAAACTGTAGAGCGTGACCAAAGGGACGGCAGATCAGGGTCTATGTTGTTTGATCTACTGATTACTCCTAAAACAAGTCGTATAGACCAAGATCTGCCATTGCATTGTACGACTGCTAATCTAGTTCTACGCAGTTTCAAGTTCGACTCTGCTTGTAATTGAGTATATATGGTAGATCTTTCTATTGATTTTCCAGTATATAATTGGAATTTTGGTTTTATTTAGGCTGGATACATTCAATTATGCTAAGTTTCGCTCTGACCGTATTATATTTAAATTGCCTGTGTCATGATTATAACGTCTAAAGGTTAGAGGAGAGTACGTATACATCAACCTTGGTAACTGTACGTATTTCGAATTATACGCACGACACTTTTGGGCTGATAGCCGTGTAAGGGAATTAAAATGTCATATATTTTAGAAATCAAAGGTAGGAGTTGGTATTTATTTCCTAACTGACTCGCCAGGAGAAAATGGCATGGACCCTCTGTACGACCAATGACTGCAGGACTGCCAGATTGAAAGATTTGGAATAACAAGGTGTTTCAATGATACTAAAAGATTTGGAATAACAAGGTGTTTCAATGATACTAAAAGATTTGGAATAACAAGGTGTTTCAATGATATTAAAAGATTTGGAATAACAAGGTATTTCAATGATACTAATCGCAGTTTATGTGGGAATTGGTGAACTGATTCGAAATGGATACTACGGATACTACTGATTCGAAATGGATACTACGGATACTACTGATTCGAAATGGATACTACGGATACTACTGATTCGAAATGGATATTACTGATAGCAAATAAATAATTTTATATCGTCAGACATGCTTCATCATCAAACTGAAAATATTTCTAAACGAAGTCTGTATGTTAATGTCAGTCGATAAATAAAGTGGCATGCCTTTCCTTTGACAGAAAATTAAAACGGACGTTCTTGCAGAGATAAAAGTGGCATGCTTTACCTTTGAAGGAAAATGAATACGGACATTCTTGCAATGTTCCAGTGTGCACTATTACTTTAATTTACCAAGTGATCTGATCACATGTTCAATATGGATGATGTTATTTTGCTTGTGACTTTGCTATCAATTACTGGACACGCCATGTTTGCAGCATCTTCGCTTCATTCTTGTATGATTCAATGAAATGAAATATTTCATTTCCTACTAGATGATCGCTAATAAAACTGACGAATTGTTAGTTTAGAAACCAAAGCACGAAAAATAAACCAAACAAACAACCCGTTGTGTGAGATAAATAATAGTTCGAAGTGAGTTAAACCCTTTTTAGAAAAAAGTATTTTGAAAACATGGATGACGACGTCAAGGAATTGTTTCGACCGAGTTAGTCTTTGTACTTGCATCTTCGTAATACTTAAACGCACATATTCAATAAAAGAAATATTTTAAGCAAGCGTTTTTAGGAGATCCCAACGTTAAGAGTTCTATTCCCCTCTCCCCCACGATAAAAACAAAAAAAGAAAGAAAAGGAAGTGTTGTGTAATCCAGTGCTGGTGAAGTCATATCTTAGTTACGTAATGCAGGATCTGCATTTTTCAAGAATTAGTCCTATTAATCTTTTGCTGGCACTTAGCCTTTCATGTGGAATATCTTTGATTATGTAGAGTTTGTAAGAAAATTCTATTCAATTCAAAACGAGAAGATGAAATGCATTTAAATTATTTCTGAACAGAATTTGGCAAGTAACACAAGATGTAGTATTGTTAGAAAAATGTTGATTAAGCTTGGTAATACAATTGTAATGTGACATTAAAAACTCTCGTTTTTATTTTCTACGGAATTTTAATATTTTAAAACTTTTAAAAATGTTCATTGGATGGCATAGAGGGAGATAATCTATCAGCTATATGAAGAATTTAACTATGTTTCTTTTTTATAATTATAGAATGAATTATAATAATAAATACAAGCTAAAATACTTTCAATGTTACAAACTTTGGTATGCTTTTTTCATTAATCCATTCCATATTTTTTGTTTCATAAAAGGTTCAATTATCATAACCGGAAAAAAGCAATCATAGGATGTGACTGACTTCTAGGATCTATATGGTTTCTATAATTTTTAGTTTATACTTTAAAATAGGAAACTTGAGTTATAAAGTATTGTAATAAGTTAAAGTATTTAATCTTTATTTCGCTTCAGAAGAATTCTAACACAGACATACTCTTTGTAGGGACGTTTTTAGGTATCGAGCGGACGTGTGTACAAAGCAAGTATTTGTTTTCTTCAAAATAACAGCCATTGAGTTACCTTGTTGCAAGGTATCTCACTAGACTGTAAAAAGCATAATCAATATTTGCAAAGTTTGTATCATGCTTCTTGTAGATGGAAAACATAATTGTCTGTTTTTGAGAAAAATATTATGAGCCAAACTAACTTATAAAGTTGAGTCAACAGTGCTTTTCCAGATAACATCTAACCAGCATGTAATTTTTAACCCCCAAATCTTATTTGAAATATTCTGTTTACCATCAATATGAAATGTTTGTTATAATAACCAGAACCCTAGATAATTTATGTGTTTGTGGTTATCCTATTAAACGTATATTCTGTCCTAATTATAATACTTTGGTCGTATTAGTGTACCGTTTCTTATTGATTACCTGACAGACATTCTATTGACCAGAAAAGAAAATGATGGGAAAAGGCGACAAAAATTTAATACGTTTCAATAACGTCAATTAGGAACAAGGCTGAGATCTTGAGATGGCATGCACAAGAGTGCCATTCTTATGAAATAACTTTAAATAATGATTCAAAACGGCGCCATCACATGCCGTCCAGACTATCCTGTACCTGAAAAAAAAATCGTTCACGTAAAGATGACCTAATATTGATATTGACGACCAGATTAGGCTGTAACTGTCCTTAAATCAATGTTTGCAAAAGTTATAGGCATAAATGAAGAAATAAGTTTAAGAAGGATAATAGATTATGAAAGCTTTTAATCAATTAAGTATTGAAACATTATTGAAAACGGGCTACGTAGTTCAGTGTTCATACAAATAAAAAATCATGAACTTATGAGGGCCAATTTGATTTCAGATTTATTTAAAGACAAAATAAGCTGAATCACTATCAATAGACTAAGATCATCTGATCTGACGCAAAGGAAAGAATCAAATGCTTTAGTAAAATCGACAAAAGCACAAAATAATTGTTTTCCTTTCAATAATTATAAATTTAAAAAAAGATTCAAATTACAATTGTATCAGCAGTACTCATTTTTTCTAATTCTTCCTCTGCTTCTGTAAACATAAGATATTTATCAGTCCAGACTTTTAATCTTTTTGCTTGCAACTCAGCAGTGCCTTATGATTTAGTAATTGTTGACGTAACTCAAACTATGCCTGAGTAATTGTTGAAGTCATACCAAATATCTTTTTTATTCAATGGGATCACAAGACCCTAGGACCATATCTCTAGAAATTATGCCATTAAAAAAAAATTCTATTAAACAAGTTAATAATATTTTTTAAATGAAATCTTTATAATCAATTATAAACTGACTGATTAATAAATCCTGACCGCCATTGAAACCAGGTTATAACGGACGCAAAGTCTTAGTCCTGACTGCCACTGAAACCAAGTTATAACGGACGCAAAGTCTTAATCCGGACCGTCACTGAAACCAAGTTATAACGGACGCAAAGTCTTATCAATTTCGGATACTATGAAACATAATTTTCAACTCACCATGTATATCTGGTATATAATACTGGTCTTAAGTGTGGATCTTTGCCCTAAAGTATGGCTCAAAGGTCTCAATATTAATATTATACGTCTAAAGGGCAATTCGTTGCCCTAAAGTATGGCTCAAAGGTCTCAATATTAATATTATACGTCTAAAGGGCAATTCGTTGCCCTAAAGTATGGCTCAGTGGTCTCCATATTAATATTATTGGCCTGAAGGGCAATTCGTTGCCCTAAAGTATGGTTCAGTGGTCTCCTTATTAATATTATTGGCCTGAAGGGCAGTTCGTTGCCTCAAGTATGGCTCAAAGGTCTCCATATTAATGTCATTGGTGTAACGGACAATTTGTTGCCCTAAGGTATGGCTCAACGGCCTCCATATTAATATTATTTGTCTAAAGGAAAATTTGTTGCCCTAACGTATGGCTCAGTGGTGTCCATATTAATATTATTTGTTGACGACTGTGCCCTGAATGCCAGCTCAGATGAAAACATATAGACCAGCATGGAAAGGCTTGCTGAGACATGCGACAACTACGGCCTCGCGATCAGCACGAAAAGGCTGAAGTTATGTACCAACCTGCCCCGGGAAGCTATATTGTGAACCGATCATAACAGTGAAGGATCAAAAACTCTAGTCTATCGACAGCTTCACGTGTATGGGCAGCAACCTCTCAAGAACAGTCAATATTGACAATGAGGTCAACAGCAGAATTTCCAAAGCCAGCTCAGCCTTTAGGAGACAACGTGAGAATGTGACCGTTGAGAAATCAGCCATACTACCAAGGTGAAAGTGAACCGTGGTGCTGTTCTCACCAGCCTCCTGTATGCCAGCGAGAAGTGGACTGTTTATAGCAGACCTTGCCAAAAACTCAATCAATGCCACATGAGCTGTTTCCAAAAGAGTATTTTGGATAAGGTAGCAAGACAAAACTCCACTAGGGCCCTCATGCTGTCTGTGTTCACGTTGCTGTAGAGACCCAAAGCTAGATGGACAGAAAACATCCTCCGTATGCCCGAGGAACGTATTCCAAAACAGCTGCTCTATGGTGAATTCTGCGAGGGAAAGAGCGCTGTTGGAGGAAAAAAGAAGCGCTTCAAGCATACACTGAAGGTATCCTTGATAAACCTACATATCAACGGTGCATCATCGGAGATCCTTGAGCACGACCGTCCCTCCTGGCGCAAGAAAATGACATCTGGCTCCAGCTCATCAGAACTGCAGAAAATTGCGGAGGCACAGAGGAAACTGCCAACTCGCCTACTTTTATACCAACCCTTGTGTACTCCATATGCGGGAGAGACTTTCGTGCCCGGATTGGCCTCACTAATCATATCCGTACACCTCTCATCAACAGATAACTGAAGCTGTGCTAGTGATCCACACCGACGGACAAATATCATATGTGTGTATGTATGTATGTATTGTTACGTGTAGGCTCGCACAAATGTAACAAAAGAAAAGAGTGAAGCCAATAATCTTTGTAAATTTGAACAAAATAATGTATTTCCCTAGAAAACAATGTAAAAATAGAAATAGGACTTACGGTTTGTGAATATAATCCAAAATTTAATCCTAAGATTGAAAAATATAAGTCCTATCACTAAACAGTTCTAATTGAATCCGGGTTCGAATCTCGATGAAATTCCAATATGGAGGTGATGACGTCAGATAAGGGCTTTGTACTGGTGGCAATAGATCCTCGATTGAATCACAGTTTATAATGTTTCCGTTTATAATTCCAGAATAAATTTCTACTGAATTTCTTTGTCCCAGAACTTTTTATAAAAAAGTACACTTGTTTAGTCTTCTAGAGAATAAATTATTAAATTCCAAAAAACAGATGAACTTCAAAAACAATCTGGTTCCAACAATAAAAACCTCTTGAGCCCTCAAGGTTTAACATACGACTGAATAAATTTAATACCAATTGGCTGTTTTAAGCCTCGATTTTAGATCACATGGTAGTTCACGTGACAGGCTACGTGATTTCTAACTTGAACAGAGCAATAAAAAAAAAATGACAATTATGACGTAGCTAGAATAGTCCTATCTAAGAATCAAATTTTCACGCTGGAAAAGAATTTAAAAAAAAAAACGTTTACAACAGAGCTAACACGTAAATTGTAAAAGACCTTTGCAATAGCCAATCGTTTTCACTCGATGTTTACAAAAACTGTGAGCTAAAAATAGTGCTGAAGAAATCTTATAATCTAATCGGGTCAAGCCAATTTTCCGAAAAGAGACTTAAATCCAATGAAAATTATCATTACAATAAAATGTAATGAAACAAAAATAAAATAAAAAAAGAATTTAAAACTAACACAAAAGTAATTTAATTACATATACATAACAGTATGTATGTATGTATGTATGTATGTATGTATGTATGTATGTATGTATGTATGTATGATTGTGATCGCTTCATTTCGCTCATAAATTAGGTATTAACCCATAGCCGTTGAATAATGACAGTAACGTGGCTGTGTTGTTGTCAGTAGTAGTGACATTTAACAACACTTTCAATACATTATCAACGATTTGCAACTTCCAGACCAGTCATACGGGTCAAACGTTGAATGTATTCCGTTCCCTGCCATTAGGACTATATAGTGTATTATGAAATAAGAACTGGTCAATAAGCTGCGAATGCATCGAACTACTTCTGGTTAACACAATGATTTATTTCTCTAAATTACTTCGCCGATATAAAGTTAATTAAGTTTTGCTACGATTAGCCGAGGTGATTATTCAGCTAAATTACGCGGAGGAAATGTGAGCTACGTGACTTTCCAAAGGACCCACAGAGACAGCCTATCCGATCTGACATGTATGGACATAGAACCCACGACCCTTGAATTACGAGTTCGACAAGCAGCTTAGAAATAAAAATGGGTATTTTGATGTTCGTTTCACATTCTTGACTCAATTGACCCAACGCCCTTGAGTAGACAATATTTTATTACAAGAAAAGGTTATTTGTAGTTATTTGAAACAAATCTGACTCAATGAACATTCACCTAAACCTCAATTACGTTTCAGTCATGCTAATCATTCAGGAAGATTCGGAAAATACAAAATGTATGCTTAATGCCTTGTATGACGCGCATAATTATGGCTGACACACTGACAGCTACCGTCAAAGTGTTACGAGGTGTGCCTTATTATTACTTGGTTCGACATTATTACGCAACCAATGAAGTTACATAGTGCATGTTCGGGCGTGTATGTGGGTAGTCTTGTGCTTAAACCTGAAATATTAAAATTAACATACATGGGTGGAACGTATTCACTGAGCACAAGTCTAAGGGGAGACTTCAACTTACCCATTAGCAACCGGTATGTCACTTTCTGGTCGGATGATACAGGTTCACTAAGTGTCCAGCAGTGTTGCAGAAGATGCAAATTACCTTCTGTGTCGGTCGTTTGTTATCCAGCAGAACACATATCGTTTCATAATAGCTGGAAATTTAGGAGGCACTTGGATGTCATTAAGGTACGGAACCAGAAAATATCCTGCCGCTCGCCAAGAACCGTGGGCAATACATTTCAATTCTAATGCTTAATGTTTACGAAATAAATACTCAGGAGCAGTCGAATTGAGCAGCAATGTAAAAAAAAAAAAAAAAAAAAAAAAGAATGAAACAGATATATGTAGCCACATGTTATTTATTTTTTCTTCCAATAGTCTGTGATAAGGAAACGTGTTCCAATAAGAGATAACAGTTTCTAGTCATTCTGTCACAATTAATAGAAAATAATTGATACATTTTCTTGTCATTTTCTGGAGCTGCACAGGCTAGAGAAACGTAAGATTATAATTAAATGTTTGTCTCTAAGCATCGTTTCAATACTTTATGGTGTACCAACGTGCTCATTTTATATTTTGGATGTGACAGACAATTCTCTCAAAACACGAGATTTAATTTACAGACCGCGGGGCCTCTAGTGGCCGAGTGGTATAAAGCTCTCACCGTTACTGATCATTGCCATCTCACCTCTGTCAGCGTGAGTTCGAGTCTCCGGCTCAGCCAGTGTGGGTAAGTGAGAAAGCCTGCAAGTAGCTTCCCTTGGGTCGATGGTTCTTTCCGGGGTTCTCCCTGCACCAGTTATACTGGCCACCATGTACAGCCTATTAGAGGTGCTTGGTATTATCCTTAAAGAATATTAACATTGTGTTTTCATTATTCGTGACAAAATAGCTCAGCAAGTTAAAATTGCTTTTTGCATAATTGTTGTTGATCGCTACGGTAGCCTAGTGGTTAGAGCGTCAGCCTCGGATGCGGGAGGTCTCGGGTTCGAACCCTGGCCGAGTCATACGAAAGACTTATAAAAATGGTACTTACAGCTGCCTCGCTAGGCGCTCAGCATTAAAAGGTTAGTGTTAGGACTGGTCGGCCTGGTGTCAGGATAAAGTGACAGGGTGGCGCATCATGCTACTGTCATCGGCATGATGCTCCAGTGCTAGACATCACTATAAACAGCCACAATGCAGACATCGTAGCGATATGACTGAAAAATTGTTAAAGCTAAGATCGAAATCCAAATCACACACACACAATGGTTGTATCTGTCACGTATATTAAGAAAATAAGTTTATTAATAGTTGATTTGGCTTGCAATAGAGATATTAAAATCTGTTTTTCAGTATCGTACAAGTAAAATTCACACACAGCCTGAAATGATTTATTGCTATACATTTTAAGTTATTCAAAAAATGCCAACACGCATTTATAATTTTAAGAAAAGCAGTCGTATTTGGTTACAATGGGCACTTTTGTCGCTGTGGAAAAATGGGAGAGTACCGTAAGGAGCGAGTTAGGAATTACAATTCACATAGTGAACATTACGAGTAATTATTGTATTAATTATTGTATACAACGCAGAAAAAACAACAACCGCGGAACGAGAATTAAAAAATACGAACAGTCGTGACTGTAAGCCTTGACTGGCAAAACGTTAGTTTCGTACTTCACTAGCATTATGTTTAAACAAGCTTCATTACAATGATTTCCGTAGGTGACCCGATGACTATCTATAGCCCGATGATTGTCAATAGCCCGATGATTGTCTATAGCCCGATGACTGTCAATAGCCCAATGATTTTCTATAGCCCAATGATTGTCTATAGCCCGATGATTGTCAATAGCCTGATGATTGCCTATAGCCCGATGATTTTCTATAGCCCGATGATTGTCTATAGCCCGATGATTGTCAATAGCCTGATGACTGCCTATAGAACGATGATTTTCTATAGCCCGATGATTTTCTATAGCCTGATGATTGTCAATTCCTCGATAATAGAAATGCAATAGCAGTCTCATTTTTTTATACAAAAACTTTTCTCGGAAAAGTAAATCAGAAGTCAGCACAATGATATTTGATTAGTTCTCACTTATGAAAATGTTGCGCAGTACTTTAAAGTCTATATGCAACTTTGTTTTCCCGGTTTTTGATACGTTTGGACCAAGTAAAATCAAGGATCGGTAAAATCTATCTCCTTTCCTCGGGGCAAATTATTAATGCATTTCTTCATTATGTCATTTGATAAACGCAGTTTATTAAACATTGTATCACTTCTTTTCTGTAAGGTGCAGAAACTGTTGGCGTTATTTAATTGAGTTATTTCAAATTATACTGAAGGCTATATGTGTCCCTATGCTGCTGAAAGCTGTATTTGAGCTTATTTAGCTCCCATTCTCCTGAAATCTGTACTTGAGTTTACATGGTTCCCATTCTGCTAAAAGCTATATTTGCCTTCAGATTGTTCAGTGCTGCTGAAAGCTGTATTTTAGTTCAAAAACTTCCCGTTCTTCTGAAAGCTGTATTTGAGATAAACTGGTTCTGATGCTGAAAGCTGTATTTGATCTCAAATGATTCTCATTCTGCTGAAAGCTGTTTTTAAGCTTATCTGCTTCCCATTCTGAAGGATGCATTTGAACTAAAATGGTTCACATTCTGTTCAAGACTATCGTCCACTACTATATGTTATGTATATCCATATTGTGTGATTGGCCTTGGTCAGTAATCGAGTTAAGGGCCTACCTGACAAGTGATATATTCAGATAATTATTACTGGAGGTAAACATATTTACTTAAGTTTGAATTCAAGACATTGGTGTTCGCATCGGGAATTCCTGGTGTACCTGCTGTTTTACATGTAATTTACTAAAGTTTTAAAAAGAGATCTGACATTATTTTTTAATTCTGCGGAAGGCTGTAGCTGAACTCAAATGGTTCCCAGTCTGATGTGCCTTGGAGCTCAAATGGTTTTCAGTCTGTGGAAGGTTGTAATTTAGCATAAATCATCCCCATTATGCTAAAAGCTGTATTGGAGCTGAAAAGGCTCCTATTCTGCTGAAAGCTGTATATGAGCTGAAAGCTGTATATGAGCTGAAAGCTGTACATGAGTGGAAATGATTTTAACTCTGCCTAAGGCTGTATTTGAGCTTAAATATCTCCACTCCTGCTGAAGATAGTACTTGAACTCAGATTGTTCCAGTATTAATGACTGTACTTTACCTCATATGGGTCCGATTCTGATCTAGACTGTATTTAAGCTCAAATTGTTCCGATTTTACTAAAAGCTGTAGTTGAGCTCTGATGAAAGATGTACTTAAGCTCCCATGGTTCCAATTATACTGAAAGTTGCATTTAAGCTCACATGATTCTCATTCTGCTAAAAAGTGTATGTGAGCTCAGATGGTTCCTATTTCACTGTGATCACAATCATGGCACCAAGTAATTTCTTATTATGGCTCTCGCTTATACTGAAAGTTGCATTTAAGCTCACACGATTCCCATTCTGCTAAAAGGTGTATGTGAGCTCAGATGGTTCCTATTTCACTGTGATCACAAGCATGACACCAAGTAATTTCTCATTATGACTATCGCTTATGGCAGATATTTTCAACAACAGTAACAATAACAAATACAGGGATCATACATACTTTTCATTCTTGCCGAATCCTGATGTGGCTATTCAGGCCAGATCCAGAAGGGCAAGGTTATGACATACTCGAGTGATTTGGCGCGCGTACTACCAGAAAAAAGAAATAGTATTATCATTATTCTTACATACATAGTTTAGAAAATAAAATAAAAGATAAACAAAAACAAAACAAAGCAAATATAATCATTTGAAATTGTCATATGCGTTTAAAAGTTTATCTAGTTAAGGCACCGATCATACACGTGAGCTTTACGTTATACCTTTCCGGGGCGGTGCGTACTCCCAATCAGCTGTCAACGTACATGAGGCAGCTTCGAAGATCTATTAAGAAATAACAGCTTCTGCTAACCGTTCAACATAATACTTACCATTTCTGGGGACAAAAGAGAAAAAAGACTAACCACCCCACCCCTCCAATCATCTACCGTGTGTTTGGCAGGTAATTACATGAAATTACACGGATTATGAACTGTATTTTGATTGATACACAAATAAAACTACATACTGATTACTGTGGAGCAGACGTAAAATGAAAATACATACCGATGCTGGTGGAGTAGACGTAAAATTGGAGTGAATAACAATATTAAGTTATGTAACAAATGTGTTATTAATTCCTTGCTTTAAAAGAAAAACAAATACATTCGACAGGTATTGACGGCTTGCATACATGTATACATGCATGTATATTGTAAATGAAACATTACAGGTTATTGCATCAAAATTTAGTTTGGAAATAGCATATTGGATGAACGTATACATATATCAAACATAAAATTAGATAGAACTGTTTAAGAACTCAGATAGTGTCACGAGAAACCACATCATTGCGTAAATCATGATAGTTTCACGTGTCCAGTATACTTTATGGTGGTGACAGTAAGATGTGTTTATTATTAATGTCGAAAATGTACGCTTACCAAACTTGAATATATTCATTTACAACGCTAGAAAGATTATAGAATTTATAGAATTTTGTAAATGCAAAACAGCAAAAAGACAACAAAATTTATTAGATTTTCCTGATAGGGATCCAAGAAACTTAAGTAAAGCTCAAATTTCATGCGACAGTTGCTAAGTCATGACGGAATGACTAGAATTTAACTGACACTTGTGCATATCTTCGTACAAGGGTCTAGCTGTTATAGGTATGTAATGATTTACATGTATATAATTTCTTGTTCACTCCTTTCCCGATTTTCGTATTTATGTTAATGGTGGCTTAGTTATTGTTTTTTAAAAAAAAGCATAACTTAGGAGATAGTTATGGGACATACGGATGGCAAGCTTATGATCATTACATATGCATTTGTCTCCAATTTATACATGAAGAAGTGAATAGATTTATAAGTTTCCATTAAAAAATTACAATTAAATAAAAACGATACTGACAACAGCTTCACCCCCCCCCAAAAAAAAGAAAAGAAATTGGCATACGACGTATTTACAGTTAATGGCGAAGATTGCTTGGATGAAAAATCGCAGGGTCACCCGCGTGTAATATTAATAAAAAGAATTAGCTCAAGACGGGGAATATGTACTGTTGGTGTTGATTGGACCTAATAACGAGCCTTGATAATGTCCGTTGTGGAAAGGTAAATGAATACTGATAAAATCCATTATGGAAAGGTAAATGAATACTGATGAAGTCCTTTATGGAAAGGTAAATAAGTATTGATGAAGTCCATTATGGAAAGGTAAATCAATACTGATGAAGTCCATTACGAAAAGGTAAATGAATACTTATGAAGCCCTTATGGAAAGGTAAATAACTACTGCTGAAGTCCTTTATGGAAAGGTAAATGAATACTGATGATGTCCTTTATGGAAAGGTAAATGAGCACTGATGAAGTCCTTTATGGAAAGGATTCGAACAATTTGAGGGTTATCCATGTTTTGACCGGAATCTAATACACAATGTGCAGACTATCTAGAGCAAAGGCAATATTTGATACATTCAGTCTAATCATTGATACATTCAGTCTAATCTTTGATACATTCAATCTAATCTATGATACATTCAATCAAATCTTTGATACCTTCGATCTATGTGCGTTTTATCAAATTTAGAAATATTAGAATAACATTAATAAATACAAAAACAACAGTAAAAATAGCAACAAGAGGACTAGCAGCAATAAGAAAAAGGGGAGGAAAACGAAGAAATTTTCTTTGTTACGACCATGTAGTTTAGTTACTTATGTGTTAAAATTTGAATTCTTTCTATTTCATTTTTGTATCATTAAATATAATTATTATTGTGATGATGATTATGTTCACAGGGTCTGATATTTTGAAAGAAACGTCGTGTTTATTTAGAACGTAAATATGACTCTCAGCTTTCGTAAGTTTTTTATTTAGATTGCCGGGTGGATAAACTGCCGGCATAAATGGTTGGTTGTGGCCGAGGTCATTTCTAATTATACTTGTTTTACACTTTGTACAGCGATGGTGAGATTTCGAAATCACCACGCGTTCTTCGTGCGTGTACATGAAATGACGTTTTCGTTCAGTTTAAATACTCAGGTATCTGTGAAATAGTGGTCAGAGTCATATTTTAGCACCTTGTAGAGTCGTTCATATACCTTGAGAAGAAGGTATTCTTTTCTGGTGCTGGAAAGAGTTGTTCATTTGTAAGTCTGTAGAGCGAGATGTATATTGTTATAGATGACAGCTGTAGTTCATCTACTCGTTAAACAATAATTATTTTCCCTGGAGAACTACACAACTGGCTTTGGACAAAGACATTTGGTGAAATTAATTCTAAACTGGAACAGAACAGTACAAATTATGATTCAAAGTGAAAATTCTGGACATTTGTGTAAAAACTTCGTCTGACGTCATCATCCTCCATCTTGGAACGGAATTGAGATTCAGACTAGCTTCAATTTGAACTGTTTATTGATAGGACTTATGTTTTTCACAATTCTAGGACAAATGTTTGGATTTTCTTCGCAAATCGTAAGTCCTATTTCATATTTTCACCTTTTCACCGTGTTTTTTTTGGGAAATAAATTATTTTTGTTAAAACTTACAAAGCTTGTTGCCTTCGCTCTTTTCTTTATGTTACTTTAAACGAGCCGATATGTAACATCTTACTATCATTATCATAACTCTACGTGGGCGTCAAACGTCTTTGGTGTGGGAAAAATATTGAACACTTACGACCTTAAAATCGTTAGAGTTAAGTGTGATTAATATGGAATAAAATAGTCAAATCATTCACTGATTAATTCTTTTCATATCTAGTTACGATTGCAGAGGACCTTGGACATAAATAGGGCCCTCTTTACGGATTTTTGTTCTGTTTACTATATGTACCTACCAAGATATTTTACCCTGTATAAAAAAGAAAGGCAATTTGATACGTTGTTTCTTGTTACATCGTCTCGAGAAAGCTTGTATATTTTAAATATAAGTTTGAATTATTTTGCTGTCATGCTTATCTCTTGCGGAATGCAAAAAATTTGAGATGAGCATAAACTTGAAATTGGAACTTGTACGAGTTCGGGGGCAGTTTGCATTACTGAACATACGCTGGGGATTTTGGACTAGGTTCTCCAGACGCTTACGGTCAAAAGCAACCGCATAGACGAAGTCAAAGAAAAGGAAATAATTAAGAGCCGAGCGAATACAATGGTCGATATTAATGAGAATGCTAACTGTAGCTCATATTTTAACATAATTCTCTTTGTGAATGTTGTAATACGGAAGATACAAAGATAATGACATTACAAAAATGACTTAAAGACTAGCATTTAAAGAGGAAAATAAACATAGGAAAAGCTATTGACATGCAGCACAAATATACAAATACCGTTGCCTGGGAGACACATATTAAGTCAACTAAGCTCTAACTGATGCAATTAAAGTATAAATGTTGGTCACATTGACTTTTGTAAGAGCTAAGAATGTTGTCCTTGCTTGATGTTTCCGTTTACCAAGTTTCTTCAGTATTGCAATGCTTGGATGGATATAAGTATAAACACAAGCAACAATTCTACCCAGAGCCACTCAAATTTTAAATACATATCGCATTAGTTCGTTTGTGTGTTTGTGTACGCGAACGGGTTATTTGTGCCAAATTTGAATATTCTTTTCATCAAGATGAATCGACAAGCCAAGTATAACAGTATAATGCCAAAATAATTTAGCATGTTCGAGGAGTTCCGAATGACTGTGTAGTAAGAAACGAGTGACTTGTTCGCTGAGATTGCATCTGCTATGTATCATTGCCTATATGTATCCATGATCAAGTCCATCCTTTTTCTGGGGGATGCGCACTTAGCCGAGAGAATATAGAGGTTGATGCGTGCAGGCAAGCGATGGATATCGTATCATGCACACTCGGTTTCAATTCCCAGAAGGAGAAAAATTAGGACTCTCTAAAGCTGCACGATATTATTTTTTTCTGTTGCATGGAATACCTCTCAACTAAGTTTTTGTTTTTTTATCACGATAAGAAGTTATGGGTCAGGCGTGGTCGATGAGAAAGTATCATGGCAGTCAGGCGAGGGTAATTTGAACCTTCGCCTATCCAAGACAATTTTCAAGTTCCACTCAGTTGAACAGGCTATATATACATTCGTAAGAACAATTCAAATTCCATTGCAGATTTATATAATACTTGAAGAGAAAAGCGCCCCTATTTACAAATCAAATAATAGTGTAATAAATTTTGGAGATGCGCATTTGGTTATAGCGTCCCGTTTAAGGAATTCTTAGATTTGTGTGATTACTTGTTTGATTATTGGAATTTGGTGCAATGGAAATATTCCTTAGCCCGAAATAATTAGCCAATTACTAGGAACAAACGTCACGGAGAGAAAGTGTTAGTGAGTTTCCATTATGCCATGTTCAATTAGTAGTGAATTCAGACCCAAACCACATGACTGTCCCTGAATAATATAGTCCCTATTAAAATCTAGTGGTGTACATTGGTATTGTGACTGCAGTGGCAGTATTTACGGTAGGAAACCGGTAAATTACACAATGGAATAAACAAGAAGGGACTCGGCAGATACCGTTTATGTCGCCATGGTGGAAAATGTGATGCAGTCGTACTGGCGTAATGTGCCTTGAAACCATAGATTGACTGGCCTAAGGTGGCGTAGTTAAAATAGTTCCTGTGTTAGGGGATAGTTGTAGAGTTTCTACGGCGTGAACTGCTGACGGTACGGAAGTTGATGAAGAGAAACTATTCAGATGTGCGGTTGATAGATATTTGGCAAGTTGGGAGATCTGTGGTCTTGCATTGATTGGAGTAAAATTCATGTATAAAATGGACACGTCTAGCTTTCTAATTTACAACTGATGTTGTATAGAAGTCTTTGGAAATTTGGGGTAAACTTATGACTTCTAGCGGGAATCGCGCCAGGGTTTGACACCGCACAGTCAAGCATAGACCCCTGGCTTGTAACAATAGTAATTAGGTAGCAACGGGGACAGTGCTACTATTTAAAGTCAAGATTTAGGTTAGACGAATCGCTACAGTTTGCATCTTGGTTACATCAAAACTTACATAAATATTGTACAGTTTGCATCTTGGTTACATAATGCTTACAATAATATTGTACAGTTTGCTTCTTGGTTAAATAATACTTACATAAATATTGTACCGTTTGCATCTTTGTGACGTTAATACTTACATAAGTATTGTACCGTTTGCATCTTTGTGAAATTAATACTTACATAAATATTGTACCGTTTGCATCTTTGTGAAATTAATAGTTACATAGATATTGTACCGTTTGCATCTTTGTGAAATTAATATTTACATAGATATTGTAAAGTTTACATCTTCATTAAATTAGTACTTCATAAATATTGCACAGTTTTCATCTAGATAAATCTATACTTACATAAATATTGTACAGTTTTCATCTAGATTAAATCTATAATTACATAAATATTGTACATTAAAATTGAAAGTTTACAGAAATAAAACTGTAGGATATTAGCTGTCCTAAATATGGTTCTTAAGTTCTGAATTGATACACATTAAAATGGGGAAAAATATTTTATGCAAGATAACTAGTAAAAGTATAATTTTCAAAGTTTCTGCACAGTTTGCATGAAGCTGAATAAACGGAAGAGAATTTAACAATAGAAATGTATACAACAAACAAAACAAAAATCCATACAACAAAGAAAACATCGAATATCCACAGGATTATATGTCTTGACGCTACTTCTGATTCTCAGTCTCTTCATTCCAATGCACATGTTCGTTTTATAAACTGAAAGGTACTGATAATAACGAAGTAGACGTGAAAGAGCAATACTTAAGTTAATACACGCATGCGTCCTAGAGGCCAGCGGAATACGACAAATCGTCACCATAATCTCGCCAGTCTAGCCGTTGGTGTGCAATTCCTTACACGATGAAGCCACTAATCTACTAAGCAACAGAAATCCATTCCAGCTAATACTCATTCGTATGATTCAAATGCGATCGTTGAAGAGACAAAGTTTCAATTTTTGTGAATATTTCAGAATGCATGTGAGACATAACCTTTTAATGAACATTTCATTAAGCTACTTCTGATAATGCCAGTATTTTATGAGTTTATAATGCATGATGTACTACTTTAGTTGTTAACAGTATTTATCTTACGTTACATGCTATCGATATAAATGAACTTGTGTACTAATGTTTTAAATGTGTGATTACACCATGAGGGATTAATTAACTCACTTTGTTATTCCATACCCTAGTCTCATATTTCTTTGATCTCAGAATCATTTTTAATTTCCACATAAATGTTGCAGTTTTATACAGCTAGGTATCTTTAATACAGCAGATGGTCTCTTCTATTCCAAATTTAAAAATAAAATTATGTAGCACTGCCATCCTGCTTTTTACATATTTGTTTTCAGTTCTGCTTAGGTTGCTTGTTTTTCATGTTTGTTTTATTTATTTTTTTTTATTTTTTTAAATTTTTTTGTTTTAAAGATGCATTATCTCTGGTCTTAATGTGTGTTTGCTGACTGCTTTACATAGTTAATGTTTATATTGTCCGCTTTGTAAGAACAAAATGATCAAAAATGTCTGACAACGTATGGTCCATCCCTAATTGCGTATATAAGACAAGTGTCAATTAATTTGCTATCTGTCGTCATTGGCTGAAGTCACATAAAAACGGATTCGCTTCTTATTTTGAATGCCTACATGTGTTCTCCAAATTCTGAAGAAAAACATTTTTATCCTTTTTGACGTCATGATTTTATATAAATACTTTGGTGCATGTAATTTCATATATCTACATTTATTTTGGAGAAGAAACACACAAAATGGAGTAATAAACATAGGACCACACAAGCGTGTTTTTTTATAAGAGAGTTGTGAAATTATTGTTGAATAATAGCATGTACCACGAGATGTTTGCATTGGCGGTTTTGTTATTCAGCCGGTGTCATAAATGTCATATGAAAAACTCAAGTTTCGGACTTTTTATCGGCCACTGTCATAAATTTATTGTGTTATTAACACTAGTTTCAGGTTTTTTTCAGCCAGTGTCATAAATGTATTGTGCAATGAACACGAGTTTAAGATTTTTTTCAGCCAATGTCATACATTTATTGTGCAAAGAACAAGAGTTTCGGATTTTTTTTCAGCCAGTGTCATAAATATATAGTGCAATGAACACGAGTTTCTGATTTTTTTTCAGCCGGTGTGATAAGTGTATTGTGCAATGAACACGAGTTTCAGACTTTGTTTATCACATAACATTACAGACTTTGTATTACTAGATAATCGATTCGTGACGTTGCTAAGTGCAGCTCTTCAATTAATCCATTTTGAACGATTTGATAGTCTCATTAAGCAGAGAAGGAAACTACGTTAATTAAAATGGATGGAATTCATCTAGTCAAAGAGATACAACACAATACATCCAATGTGTCAATATAAATTGAATATACAAGCATAAAAAGATAGCCCAGTTAGACAACTAGATCCATTGTGTATAATGGGCAATGCCAAATATCAGAACCAGAAGTGGTTCATCCAATGCGGGCACGTGTTTATCATACATTGAAACGGTGAATCTGTTTACTCAGCTACGGTAAATACAGCTGGATATTGACCAGTAGACAAGGATGCGGGAGGTCTCGAGTTCGAATCACGGTCGAGTCATACCAAAGACTTATAAAAATGATATTAACAGCTGCCTCGCTAGGCGATCAGCATTAAGAGGTTAGTGTTTAGAATGGTCGGCTTGGTGTCAGGATAATGTGGCTGGGTGGGACATCAAGCTTCATGTCTTCGGCATTTTGCCCCAGTGTTAGACATCACTATAAACTGCAGCGATATGACCAAAGCTACGTTAAAAATCCAAAATCTCACACATACACACATTACCTAGAAATGCAGTTTAATTTACATAAGATTATCAAACTACCATTTCAAAAGCATGACGCAAAAAACTTGTAGTCATCACATGATATAAATGTCACGTAAAAGTCAAAAACGTTATGCCCATAAATTATAAAGAATGACCATTCATTATAAAAAACAGAATTATATTACGTTACATTGTGCCATTCAACTAAAACCCATATTTCACTGGATTCTTGTGATAACCTTGCGCATGTCATTTATATACTGCATTTTAGAACGACAATATGTTAGAAGATAACACAGAAATATATCATTCTGTTTGTCTGCACCTGCGTAAGAGCAGTTGAATCCTTAACGTCAACGGAATGAAATGAATACACGAAGTGAAATTCAGTCTTAACGGTAATGGGGCATTAGTAGGTTGGACAGGGGCCATGTAGCGTGTGGCATTATATTTTCTTGTAGACAAGGGCTCAATAAGCAGGTCAGATAATATCAGCCAATCCAGCTGGAAAATTTATTCTCTCATATTTGCAGGCCATTTAATGTTAAATTTGTTTTTTCATCCTCTCATATATGCTGCCCATTCCATAGGAAGTGAACTTTTTTGTAACACTCAGGTGAGGATCATTGATACTACTGTCGCATACATTGATAGCTGACTTATTTGCACTTTTCTGATCAGCCCGATTTACTTGTTGTAGCCTTAGTTCAAATTAATGAGTAGTTAAGGCGGTCGGTAAATCCATCTATGAGAATTAATATTACGCAAAAGTCTGGATCGGCAAAATCTCAGTATCTGCCAGGGCATTTTCAAAATAGGTGTTGGTCAATCAAAATAGGTGTTGGTCAATCAAAATAGGCTTTAGTAAGCCAAAATACATGTTCGTCAGTCAAACTAAGTGCTTGACTGATCAGCACATATTTATTTTGAACGATCGGCACTGATCAACATATATTCTCTGACCAAAACCTATTCCGACCACAGACCTTATTTTACTGATCAAAACCTATCCTGACATTGACATTACCTATTCTGATTGATCGACACCTATTTTGACTGACCAATACATATTTTGACTGACCAATACATGTACATGTTGTTCAATCAGAATAGATTTTGCTCAGTCTGTATATGGGTTGGTCAGAACAGAATATGGGCAGTTAAAATAGATATTGCTCATTTAGATTTCATTTTGGTCAGTTACAATGAATTTGGACTGTCAGAATTGGAGTTGGTCAGTACGAATGAGTGCAGTCAAAATATGTATTGGTCAGTCAAAATAGATGTTGATCACTCAGAATAGGTAATGTCAATGTCAGGATAGGTTTTGGTCAGTAAAATAAGGTCTGGGATCGGAATAGGTTTTGGTCAGAAAATATATGTTGATCAGTGTCAGAACTCCCCTCCCAGCTTTGTTGGGGTGGGTGTTATGGGTTTGGTTATCGTTATCTAGAGGTGATCGCCGACGGTGTAATTTGCCCGGGACGAGTAAATATCAATAGAAATTGAGAAATTTACAGGTGGAATAGATAAAGAGCTGAGCAGGTATATAGAACAGAATAACACGAACCCCATTACAAATAAAGACAAAATTTAATCAAAATTTCTAACAATAAAGTTCATAAACAAAAGGAATAATACATTACGATTGAAAGATACACTTCTTTCTTTTTTACTTAACGTCTTCAACGAATTTTCAAATACAAAGAAATGATGATACCAATAGCTGATCTGTTAAGCGATAGAATTTAAATCATCATTAGATCGAGTGAAATATATCGAAAACATTGCCTTGTACAGTTTCATAACCTGATGGTCTTGATTCAGTCCAAATTCCACAGCGACTATCCCTTTTGACTTTCTTGTGCCGGTAAGTCTGGGTCTTCTCCATTTTGGACTTCCTTGTGCCGGTAAATCTGGGTCTTCTTCACTTTTGACTTTCTTTTCCAAATCCTCAGGTGCCTCGCCTCTTACGCCCCTTTCAACTCTGTGTCCACTTTGGGTTCGTAATACGTAATACGTAGAGCTATCTCGCCCTTCTAAAATAACAAAAATAAGCAACCTAAATCTTTCATCACATTATACTGGGGGAATAGATCAATACCTTCCCCCCTCGTTAGGTCAGATACATTCTATCCTAATTTCAAACAGATCCTACGGCTATCTAGTCTAACTGGCCATGACAGACCGTAGCAACCTAGTTTCACAAAATTAATGGTCAACTAATGGCTATTTCAACCTCCGACCGAGACATTAGTTCCAGACTAAACTCAATTACACAAATGAATGAAATTCCTTGCACTACGGTATTTATAACGACAATCAAGTGGTTATCATACGTGAACTCATATATAGGTCGGAGAATTCACACGGATTCTCGCATCTCAACTAAAATAAGGCATGAAATTCTAGATACATAATTTCCTATAATAAACGAGACTATACGTTCAAACAAGTCGTCAATGTTTATATAAAGAAAAATATCATTGTACGGACTCAGATAACGAACTCAACACAGGTATACCATATCAAGAAATTAAATCTACGAACTTAAACAAATAAATCCATGCAAATACAAGGAAATAAATCAAACAAATCATCATAGTAGTATCATTGAATTACATAAGATTGTTGCAAATACCTTGTTTTCCCAAGCTCTCACTTCCAGAACGTGTCTGTCAATTTTTCCAGACAATTGCTTCCCCTGGATGATTTCTACGAGTGAGTTTACTTCTTAACCCACTCGGAGTCTATTTACATTTGTTCTCTTGCAGAAAAAAGCGTAGACTGATTTTCAAATTTGCTATTTGCACATATAAACTGAGAGTTTTCATGTGAAACCACGCCCCCTTCACAGCGTGACCAATCTGGATGAAATGCATTTCCCGCCCGAACTTGCTGAAACAATGCAGTTCGTCTGACAAACCTTGATTACCCAACTGATTCCTGGTAACTTTCAGAAATGACAGTTTTCCATACCGATCAGAAATTGACCCATTTCCTGTCCAGTTTAACCAAACGTAGCCTTAATCAAAAATCGCTAAACTCGTGACAGAGACTCTACCAATCCGTGCATTATGGCAATTTAAACGTGCGCAGAACTCCATAAATCTAATTAATCGTACGCGTGTCCAACTAAATGTGTTCTACAGAGATCGACAGAAAAATTTGCTCCATTACAATCAGTCAGAATAAGCACTGGTCAGTGAGAATATTTCTTGTTCAGTCAGAATATGCATTAATTAGTCGCAATAGGTATTATTCGATTAGAATAGGTGTTATTCAGTTAGAATAGGTATGCTCGATCATAATTCGTGTTATACAGTCAGAATAGGTATTAGTAATATTAAATGCTGATGAGTGAGAAGAAATTATGGTCAGTAAAATAGGTGTTGAATGGTCAGAATAGCTGTTGATCTATTAGAATAGGAGATGATCAGTCAAAATTGCTACAGGCACTGTACAATCAGGGCATGCAATGTTCGTAGGGCGGTCATAATTAGGAATAGTAAGTGAGATTAGGCGACGAACAACCAAAATAGGTAATGTAAGTCAGAATAATAAGTGCTGACCAGTCAGAGAGAAGTTAGATCCTTTAAAATAAATATGTGCTGATCAGTCAAAACAGTTGTCGATCACTCAGAAATATGCACCGGTAAGCCAGAAGAGATGTTGTTCAGACATAATAAAGGTAGTAGGTCGGAATGGGTGTTCTTCAGTCAGGATAGGTACTGACCATATAAAATTGGTTTGGTAATTGAAAATAGGTGTTGATTAGTCTGATTAAGTATTGTTGACTTGCAATAGCTGTTAGTCGGTCCAAATATATGCTGATTATTCAAAAGTGGTGTTGATGAGTTAGAATATCTATTACTCAGATCGGTTGTTGGTCTAGAACATGTGTTAGTCAGAAAAGCTGTTGTTCAGTCAGAATTTGTGTAGTTCAGACAGAATCGTGGTTGGTGAGGCAGAATAGGTTATCGTCAGTCGGGGTAGATATTGGTTATCATTCAAGATAGGTTTTGGCCTTAAAAAATTGGGTTGTTACATCCGAACATGAGCTGGCCAGACAAAAAGGTTGTTGTCAGACAAAATAGGTGTTTGTCAGTCGGAATATGCATTTGTCAGTCATGTTGAGTCCTGTGACTCTTTCTCTCTGTGTGGCTATAACAATGAATACACTTTACGGCATATTCATAACTTGTAAAACAAATACCCAGATCAGACAACACAATGTTAGTGAATTTTAGTGTGGTTCTTGTTTTTCATCAGACGTATATTTGCATGTCTGTCCAAACTTCCAATAGAGGGCTATAGTGACACCCATAATTCTACATTCCATAGGGTCCCACAGTGCCCCAAATGTAATGTTTAACTCCCATTGGAGGCCATAGTATTATCGGTAGTGTGAATATACCATAGGGCCCCAAAGTGTCCCAAATGTAATGTTAGAATGTCCAGAAGCTCCATAGTGTCCCAAACGTGATGTTTAAAATGTGTTTTTCTGTTAAATTTTAGGTTTGAAAGTGCTCCAAATGTAATGTTAACTCCCATTGGAAGCCATAGTATTATCCGTGGTGTATCACAGGATGCTATAAAAACCCAACATTGTTAACTCCCATAAGGGACCCGTACTGCCATATGTTAAATTCCCATGGTTAACCATACCGATCAAAACATTTGATGTAGTGCTAATTTCCATCAATGGCCACCCACACATTTTTTTTTGTCGAAATGTTAATTCCCATCATAGGTAGCCATACCGACCCAAATATTACCGAAAGGTACATTCCCATGGTTTCAAATAATGACCCTTTAACTACTGAGATGCAATGAGTTTATACACAATTAAAAAGAAAGAAAAAAACATAACGACATTAAATAAGATTGATGGTGAAACAGATATAAACAGGGGTAAGTCTATTTTGATTTGGAGAGAGAGAGAGAGAGTTTAAGAATGAGACAGGACAGCGCAATACGCATTCGTCAATGCTTGTCTTCAAGTCAGTGACCCCTAGCCTGTTAATTGTTCAAAAGGCAAAAGAGGGATTTTGTCTCTTCCTTTCTAGGATGGTAGCTATTGACGGTAAATATATTATGTCAACCATCACTAAAGAACAATTAAAGGAATCATGTGCTCCAGAGTTTCAAAGGTTGGCTGAATTCATGAAGAAACAAACAATATAAAAGGGAATCATATTTGCCTACTATTTCTAATGTTAACAAAAAGGTAGTGTTGCTTATTCATGACATGATGATATATGTGAAGCCAAGATAGGGGGCACAAATGAAATAACATGTGTTCTTACTGGGGTGTTTGCTGACTTTGTGGTTCACCATATGGTGGAGGAATCTGGAAGAAGAAAACCGGGAACAGGTTTTCACTTCGATCTGTATGCGGATTCTGCGCGTTACAAAGTCTGTGACACAAAGTATGCTGAATTTACTTCTTTTGCGCAGACACATACATACATACATACATACATACATACATACATACATACATACATGCATGCATGCATGCATGCATGCATATATACATACACACACACACATACATACATACATACATACATACATACATACATACATACATACATACTCTTACGACCCTGTAATTTAATTACATGTGTGTTAAAATTTGAATTCTTTCTAATTCTTTCTATTTCATTTTTATTTCATTTTTATTTCATTAAATATAATTATTATTATGATGATGATTATGTTCGCAGAGTCTGATATTTTGTTAGAAACATCGTGTTTATTTAGAACGTAAATGTGACTCGCGTAAGCACGATTTTTGCAAGACTGTTGTGTCGTATTAAGTAAACAATCGGAAATAGCTATGTAAAGGATTGGCTGTGACCACGGTCATTTCCAATAATACTTGTTGACATTCTATACTGCGGTGGCGAGATATCGAAATCGCCATGATTTCTTCGTGCGTATACATGAAATGACGTATTAGTTTGCTTTAAAATGCTCAGGTACCTGCGAACTAGTCTAGAGTCATATTGGAGAGTCATATTTTAACATCTTAGAGAGTCACATCGTAACATCTTATAGAGTTTCTAAATACCTTAAGAAGAAGGTATTCTTTTATGCTGGAAAGAGTTGTTCGTTCGTACGTTTCTATAACAGCATGTGTTTTGTTATTGACGATAGCTGTATTTCGTCTACCTTTTAAATAATAATTATCTTCCCTGGAGAACTACACAACTGGCTTTGGACAAAGACATTTGCTGAAATTAATTCTAAATTGGAACAGGACAGTACAAATTGTGATTCACAGTGAAAATTCTGGACATTTGTTTTTAACCTTCGTCTGACGTCATCATCCGCCATCTTGGAACGGAATTGAGATTCAGACTACTTCAATTTAGAACTGTTTATTCACAAGACTTATGTGTTTTCACAATTTTAGGACAAATTTTGGATTTTCTTCGCAAATCGTAAGTCTTGTTTCATATTTTTACCTTTTCACTGTGTTTTCTAGGGAAATAAATTATTTTTGTTAAAACTTACAAAGCTTGTTGTAGTCACTCTTTTCTTTATGTTACTTTAAACGAGCCGATACGTAACAATACATAAATACATACATGAGAGAAGCACTTGGCCTTTTTGCATACAATTTGACAATATATCTGAAAATAGTGACATACCAATGTAAATTTCAACAACAAATGGTGATTAAAAAATATGGATTTTTTGTTTTTATTTGTTATACTTTGTTTTTAATTCTTTATGTCAATATTTATTTTAGCAAATAAATGTATTGTTATGAATCAAGTTGGAATATCAAAACCAGTAAATCCGTCTTCAAAGCAAATCATCCCGTAGTTTGACAAATACCGTTTATCGGAAAGTTCCAACTGATTGTAGGAGAGTGATTAGCCCATCAGCGGTAGACGATCTTTACTCCCAATCCACGCATAGCGGTGGATAGGAGACACTAGATAAACAGCTAATCATAACAGAAGGAATTCTGAGATATATGTCATAAAAAGCCTATATAGATCCAACAACCAGTATGTAATATGACCGATATTCATTTCACAAAATAGAATCATAAATATTGGTGTTAAGTACTATTAAAACGATCACAGACTGATACAGGCTTGATAGGTGAATGCCCGTATTGAAATTAAAAAGTACTAACGACTATTTATAGCAGTACAAATTAATACTAGATTAAGAAGAAATGAAAGAGCTGAAATTATTTGAATATCGGATTACCTAAACATTCCCCTTCTGCTCATTATCAATTATACACATGTGCTTGTATTTCATTCACAGATGAGAGAGAGAGAGAGAGAGAGAGAGAGAGAGAGAGAGAGAGAGAGAGAGAGAGAGAGAGAGAGAGAGAGAACTAAAATAACTTATACCAATGATCAGTTCTGGGTAACATAAAATAAATTGTCGAGAAAAGTCACGATTCAGCATAAAACAGAAACGTATGCATTAAAGGAAAACAAAATATCGAACAAACACGCTCTAAACTCTATTTTCAGATACTGTTTTCAAATACTGCTTGAACCTATCGAAATAAAAATAACCCATCGTTCTTTCCTCCTTTTGGAAGATCAACAGCATAGAGAATGACAAGGATATGCCGTACAATTAAATATATAAATTGCACACTCATACAAACAAGAATTTTATATATATACATACACCAATATGTGTATGTATGTATGTGTGCGTGTATGTGTGTGTGCATGTGTGTTTGTGTGTGTTATGAAGATCTGTGTGCTTTTGAACACGAGATAGATATATGATCAATAACATCAGTGTAAGAAGTATTGCAATTTTGACCATTTTGAAATATACTGTATAGAGTGACAAGAAACCTAGATAAAATCGTTTGCAATTTAAGATCTTTGATCTTGGAATTTTCCACCCTTTGGCGGGTTTAAAACAGTGATGTATATCTTTAAACCAATGAAACAATGGATCGTTAAAACGTGTTTTTGAAGTGCTGTTCCATCTAATAGGCTTCCGTTCCTTCTACGGAACATCGGCATTGTTGTCTGATGTAACCTTTTATTTTCCAAGTAAGTTATTATTCCCGATTGTGCAAATCTGCTTGCAATGATTCACAAGAAATAGCTTACAGTACTGCACCGTTTTACACTTAAAACGAATTGTTCATCCACTTCCTCATGTTACGTGTAGGCTCGTACAAATGTAACAAAAGAAAAGAGTGAAGTCAACAAGCTTTGTAAATTTTAACAAAATAATTTATTTCCCTAGAAAACAATGTAAAAATTGGAAATAGGACTTACGGTTTGTGAATATAATCCAAAATTTACTCCTAGGATTGAAAAATATAAGTCCTATCTCTAAACAGTTCTAATTGAATCCAGGTTTGAATCTCGATGAAATTCCAATATGGAGGCGATGACGTCAGATGAGGTCGTTGTATTTATGGCAACAGATCCTCGTTGAATCACAGTTTATGATTCCGTTCAGAATTCCAGAATAAATTTCCACTGAATTTCTTTGTCTCAGAACTTTTTATAAAAAAGGACACTTGTTTAATTTTCTAGAGAATAAATTATTAAATCTCAAAAAATAGATGAACTTCAAAAAAAAAAAAAAATCTGGCTTCAACAATAAAATACCTTGAGCTCTGAAGTGTAAAAATTACGACTGGACTAATCTACTACTAATTGGCTGTTTTAAGCCTCGATTTTAGATCACGTAGTAGCTCACGTGACAGGCGACGTGACCGCTAATTTGAACAGCGCAATAAAAAATAAATACCATTTAGCACGTAGTTAGAATAGCCTTATCTAAGACTCAAATTCTCACACTGGAAATAAATTAAAAAAGAAAGGTTTCTTACAACTCAGCTAACACGTGGGCCGAAAATGACCTTGGTAATAGACAATCATTTCCACTTAGTGTTTACAAGATCTATGAACCAGGGTGACCTAAAAATAGTGCTGAAGAAATCGTTATAATCTAATCATGTCAATTCAATTTTCCGAAAAAGAGATTCAAATCCAATGAAAATTATCATTGCAATAAAATGTAATGAAATAAAAATAAAATAAAATAAAAAAAAATTAAAAACTAACACACAAGTAATTTAATTACATATTCGTAACACTCATCATTAGTCTCGTCCACGTTTTTATCTCATTTCGTTACAATTTTCGTCTCCTTTCTTTATTTGCTTTCTAGTGGATTTGCATTTTCTTTCTTGTAATCTTGCTGTCTTTTGTTTGTAAACTGTTTATAGGTTTATTTTTGTCCCTTGCGTTGCCACTTTTAATTGGGTAACTATGTTGTTTATCCTGTTATTAGTTATTCTTTTATGGATTGCATGCATTTGGACACGTCTGTTCCCAGCATATTGATTTGGTCTAAGGTGATATGTTTGTTTGAATATTTGTACACATTGACGTTATTAACAGTTGAAATATGTGTCCAAAGTAACAAGCAAAATTGTTAGCACTTTAGCTGCCGTTTTTGTCAGGGGTACATGTATTAAAGAGTTTCGTTCATCAAGTTTTCTGTTTCTTCTGCGGAACCAACGTTCACCATCCCGATTATAAGAAATGTATATTTTCATCTATCTTTAGATTGAATTGGAGGGGCCATGAAATAGGTCTTTGCGTTTCTTCTTCTAATTTCTGTCTTGTCGTTTTCTTTGCCACCAGCACCTTATCTTCTCCACTACATTCTTCTTCTTCTTTTTCTTCTCATCCTTTTCATCCTCCTCTTCTTCCTTCACAGCTATCTCGTTTTTTTTTCTCTTTTCATTTTCTTCTTCTTTTTCAAGCTTATCGTTGTAAACTCTGATTTGCTCTTTTTCCTCTAGATCCTCCTTTTCTTCTTTTTCCGTTTAGATCAGTGCTTTTAGTCTTTCATTGGCTCTTCTTAAATTGTTGATTTCCATCTTTACACGATGGGGGTTAAAACACCCATGCTCTACTCTCACCAACATTTCCTCCACCATTCCCAAATCGTCTAATACTTCCTGCAACTTGTTCAGTTTCTCTACGATATTGCTGGCCATTTTTGTTATTCAGTGTTGAATGGCACGAATTCAGTTCAGTTCTTTGAAATTATAGTGGCTTGCGCACATATCGTGCATGTGCCACTGTTTAATGCCTGCATGTCAGGCTGTTAAATATCCCTGGGAGAGGGAATGAGAGCCACCTCACCCAGGCTTTAATGCACTAAATGAGTACTGCTAAATGAGCCGTCAGGCAGAGAAACGGTAAATGGTGTGTTCCACTTTGCCTGAATGGATGGCCTGATGAGTGGCAAATAACCCATCACGCACTCATGTTTCAGTCGCTTATATCAATCAGTGTTCTGAGTGGGATTCGAGGCACACACTCATATTTGGTTAGCATATTTTTATGCCTGCAATGCACGCTGTTAAATGAATGTCTGGCAGAGGAAAAGGCGGAAAAGGGTCGGCGGGGCGGCGCAAAACAGCACCGGAAGGTCCGTAGTGTCAGGGTCGTTGATCGAAATTGTCTTGCACGAATTTTGAATATATAATGAATTTAACGCCGAAAGAGTTTGAAATGTAGAATTTGGAAATACTCTGTTCTGTTTTTAAACGAAAAGGAGTCTACCTCAGATGGCAGCCATTAGTATGCATATATTTGTGTTGTCACATTGTATGACTGGCCCTGGTGGTCCTGGACTTAGACCACCTTATATACTCTATTGGTTTGGGGTCCTAGGGAACCTACTTGCTTTTAGGAGGGCCTAACAGTCTGGGGTTTGTTAAACATAATTTGGGACCGTACATGAGCGTGTAGTATTTAATTGCCACCTTGTGCGGCGGGGCCTGATGGTCATTGGGATTTGACCACCTTATATGATACTATTTGGGGACATACGGTAGTTTATATAACTGTTTTACGTCGCCACTTGGTTACGGCCCTGATGGTCCAGATCTTCGGACCACCTTATCATGTCTAGGATTTTATGGACATACCTTAATTTCTCGATGGAATAGCTGCCATCTTTGATAATGAGCATGGGAAGGTGTTAATATGGGTTAATTTTATGTGAAGATGAGTGTTATAGGGGTAATAGAGGGATGGGGTAGTGGAGAATATATAATTTGTTTTTAAATTTTATTTTAAAGGTGTTTTGGTTAGGTTCCTCGGTTTATTTAATTGTTTTGCTTTTTCTTAAGAGTAGTTTGAAACTGTACGCATGTCTCCGCTGAGTAATCAGGTCCCCCTCGACATTTCAGAGACACCCGCTTAGTTTCGTGTCTATTATTTGCGTGTTTCGTGATTAATTTAGTTGTTTCTTAAGTGTAGTTTGAAACTGTACGGGTGTCTCTGCTGAGTAATCGGGCCCCCCTCAACATTTCAGAGACACCCGCTTAGTTTTTTGTCTATTATTTGCGTGTTTCGTTATTAATTTAGTTGTTACGTCCTATTTTAATTTTAATTTAGGATTTAATCTGCATGAGTATCTCCGCTGAATAATCAGGTCCCGGTCGACATTTCAGAGACACCGGCGCAGATTAGGTTTCGTGATTTATTTAGTTGTTTACGCCCTATTTTGATTTCGGGTTTAATCTGCACGAGCGTCTCTGCTGAATAATCGGGTTCCGGTCGACATCTCAGAGACACCCGCGCAGTTTTTTGTTTGGCACGAATGATGAACTCTACACATTATATACTTCAAGCACGGACGTGAAGAAAAACACCCCCTCTTACCAACTACCCATATCATCAACCAACCAATCCACAGAGATATTAGTGTTAACGTAAAATAATTTTTTTACAAGCTAACACACTCATACCAATAAAATCCACTTTATGTACTAGCAACACATTGTGGGAATGAAATGTTTTATTTTAAAAAACACATTATCACCTACAATCACTTACAATAACATCAGATAAAGGAGTTGGTGTTTATAGTTACACTATTTCACTTTTACAAATATTATTTTGTGCAGGGAGAAGGGATTTTTTTTGTTAATAGAAAAAACAAGCACACATCCACACATACAAACGTACACTCGCACGCATACACACACGCACACACACATACACACACAAAATCGTATTATTGGCAACTAATCAATAGTCTCTCTTTTCTAGAGATATAGTTAGCTCTGAGAAGGGCTATTTTTGTAAACTCTAAATACACCTTTTAATGCTGGCACCTTCCAGGTCGAGCACCACACACACATCCCAGACTCCAGTCGTTCTCCCAATTAATGCGTGTGGTTGGGAGCGCAGATGATGGTTGATGAGAGGCCTCATCTTCCCAGTTTTCACTTTGAGGGACAGTGAATACTTGTTCCCTCTGCTTTCTCCTATGCCAGACCCGGGGATGATGAGGACTCTGCGGCTCCCACTCTTGCCGCTGTCTCTCCAACTATTCGTCCCAGTTTTCCGCCTGGGGGACAGCGGCCCATGGTACTGGTGATAGTGGTTGTGGCTGTGGCTGACGTGGTGGCAGTGGTGGTGGTGGTAGTAGTGGTGGTGTTGTTGTCCAGACTTTATGCTTCACCTCACACTGAGGCATAATCATGAGGTGAGGTGGGATCATTTCTTTCTTCTTTTCCTTCTCCTCTTCTTTCTTTGTCCTCTCCTCCTCTTCTTCAAGTTTGGCTTCCTCCTGGATCTCCTCCATAGCCAGCTCATCCAGGAGTCGCCTGGCATATTCCACGTGCATCTGGAGTTCTAAAAGTTTGGCAATTCTACTCATTTTTGTCTTGTTGATACGTCAACGATGGATAGCCAGACTGTGTGTCCATGGATTAAAGTCGCCTATGCATTGAGTGCTTCGCGACTGATTATAGCCCCTAACGCTTTGCTTTATATCCCTGAAGCACGGACGTGAAGGAAAACACCTCTTACACAACAACTAACAATACCCACATCACGATCAAAACATGGAATGCGCGGACCTTAAAGAAACACTGACGTTAACTTTTTCCTACAAACACACTTTATTCCCATCCAGACAAAAAACCCTAAAACACACACACACACACACACACACACACACACACACACACACACACACACACACACACACACACACACACACACACACACACACACACACACACACACACACACACTATCTTTCAAGGCAGGGAAATGAAGTGTTTATATGCACACTTCTATTTTTCCACACACACACACACACACACACACACACACACACACACACACACACACACACACACACACACACACACACACACACACTATCTTTCAAGGCAGGGAAATGAAGTGTTTATATGCACACTTCTATTTTTCCCTACAGACAAACACAAATACACACATTTTTTGGCAATTTGACTACTCGCTCTTTTCTACATTTTTGGGGTAGCCCTGAAAAGAGCTGTTTCGTTGGGGGTTGTGGCAATCTCTTATCGTCTAAGATTGCGTCCCTGTCTGGCTGCAGGCTTTCCCACAGGATAGGGTCAGTTTCTGCGTAAGGAGAAGAACTCTTTAGTGTCTACACAACAGTCCACAAAACCCCTGTCTGGTTCCTGTAGCTGTTGTTGTTGTTGCTGCTGCTGCTCTGTCTCTGCTGTCTCAGAAGTCTGTACTTCTCCGTCCATTCTTCTTGCTACTTTTTTATTTCTTCTCTAAACACCTCTTTTTTCAGGTCTTGTGCCACTTTCAACATCCTGACATTTTCAATCTCGTCAGGTTTTGGAATCAGGTTTTGCCTGACGCGATGCAAATGGACGTGAGCTTCGTTCAGCTTTGCTAGTCTTGAAGACATCTTCACAGGTTGACACATTAACAATGGATAATTGTCTGGAGACCGCCTCGCGTTATATGTCTCAAGCGCGGAAACGATTGAAAACATCCCTGCGATTTTTTTGGAAAGGAATGCTATAGCTCATCTCATGCTGAGGGATTGAGAGAAGTCAAAGAGCATGATTAGTGATAAAAAAATATTTAACACAAACCACCAACAATAATTTTTATAACATTTTATTCAACCGAAATACCACCAACAAATAATATGACATCAACACATTTTTTCAAATAAATTCTTGACAAGGTTGACAACGTTGTGAAGTCAAGTTAGACTTCCACTGATGGAGTTTATTTGGCCATTGATTTACACTACGTTTTCCTAGCTAAAGACAAGAGAAATCCATAATGGTCACAAAACCATCTATCTACTTTTTCATCGTTTCTAGAAGAGTCACGATCTAACTAAGTCTCTAAATGTTCTAAGGGTTATCCAAGACTACGTTGAAGAAGAAAATACACACAATATTAGACACACACCATGGAATCAGAGCCTTGTAATTCCACATTATTGAATCGTGTTGTATGGGCATTTTTTCTCATAAAGTCGATGATGTCGTCTTCCAAAAGCGGCAATCCATACGAATCAAAATACTCCACGCAGGCATCGTGGGGAAAGTAGACGGCTACCCAGTGGATTCCTGGGAGATGACAGTCGTCCGTGTTGATGACATAAGCTTGATGGTCTGGAGGTTTGCGATGAGGTAGTTCACGTTTAGCGCACACGACAGGTATCCAATAAGCGGTGTGCGAACTGTTTTTCAAAAGGTAATACAGTTCACAGGTATCCATTTTTTGTTTTGTTCTTTCTTGTTTCACAGGTAATGATAAGTTATCAATTCAACCCTGACTTTTTGCTTGAAAATCTCTGTCAAGTAAGCGTCTCTTCGCTTCGTCTCCGTACTCTGTGCCAAGAGAGATTCAATTCGATGGATCTCTAGATCAGTCAGTGGAGGGGGAAATGATCATGCAAGTCTTTATATCACTAATGCAACACTGCATTTTCCGAGTTGAGACCTCAAGCGTCATCCAGATACTCGTCCAATTTTTCTTCTTGACTCATCATTAGGCATTTATCGTGTTGAATTTAACTGGGATGATCATTTTGACATCCACAGTAATCTTTTTTGGTCAACACTGTAATTGTTTCTGCCAGATGTTTAGCAAAAGAGGAGACTAAATGTTATTCTTGTTCTGGCAATCTGGACATCACATGTCCTCTTCGTCTTTGTATTTTCTGGTGGATGGTTCTGCTTCCAAGATATCCTGCCATTTTATTTCCAAAGGTTCTCCACCATTCAATGAGGGATCAGTGTGTTCCATAGCTTCTAACAGTCTAGAATGACTTCTCTCAAACTGTTGATTTCTATCGTATTGTCGAATTCTGCATACAGGATAACGTTCACTGTTTAATTCAGTGGTCCTTTAAACTGAAGTCCCACTCGAACTTAGCCTGATTTTATAGGGTGAAAATCTCCCTCATCACTGCTTTGGTCAGGAGTGAAATCGAAAGCAGTCAAAGCGTAACTTCCTGTATAATCGTCATACGAATTGCCGTGACTGGTGTTAGTCCCTAACTGTCCGGTGGCTTCGTACAAGGACAAGTGCGACCTCAAGTAATTTTTGTGCTCAAAGATAGGTTCGAAAGGTCTGGTACACAAGGTCTTGCCATCTCGAATGACTTCGATCTTGGATACGTCAAAGTTCTTAAACTCGAAAGGATTTTCATTGTCGGTTCCATTGAAGGCTGAATTCTCGAGGATATCAATGACTGAACATTTTGGTAACTGTCCTTGGAACAGATGATCTTCGATCATGGATAGCTGGTTCGCGGGAATGGTGAAGGTTTTCACTTCCAATCGTCGTATCGGATATTGGCGGTCGTTCTGCTCAAAGTGTGACTGATGTCGTTTCCCACCTTAGGTAACACTTCCACACGGAATACGTAGAACAGAGCTTCGTAGATGACAGTTTTGTAAACGGCATCAGCTGCAGCCATCAAATGGAAAGTGGCGCTGCATCGATTCAATCTGAGACGGACATGCACTCCATTCAGCAAATACCTCGCTTGCAACCACATGTCCAAATGCAAACGATCCATCAGTTTTAAACTACGGCTTTGTGCAATTTTGGTCTGACGGTCTTTAAACCCCACATTGTGTGAATCTAGGCTTTTGAACTTGCCCGGCGTGTCAGGTTTTCATACTACGCAGGCATCCAGATGAGTCACTTTGGCTTCTTTTCCATACGTCAAGAGATTTTCGAGATCCGCTCGATAAGGTTAATTATCCATGCTACTGCTGATCAGTTTGTTATTCAAGTACAAATCCACTGAATTGAACAAGGAATGCATGAAGTTGTTGACGGGGGTTACTACATCCTCGATGTCTAGATTGGCAATACCGTCCGTGTCGGGAACCTTGACTTTCAAGTACAAGTAACTGCTATTCAGATCGATGTAATCTTTGGGCTGTCCTTTGATTTCAAATTCGATGGGCGCTGATCCTGAGTCCTTGACAGAGGAGACGGGATGAAATTCTTCCCATTGGAATTCTTGCATCGTCATCATGGTGGGTGGCATGACAAACAGATCCAGTTCCGCCTTGGCACATTCACAAGACTCTCTGTGCATCAGTTTTGTTTTTATTAATCAAAAACGTCTAATTCTCTGACGGTTCTTTTTTTTCTTGGTCTTTCTAGTTCTGGGTGTGTGAAGTCCTCTGGAGCGGTGTCTTCGTTGTCGTCTCTTTCTACCTTGTCCTTGCTGTGGCGTTAGGGAAGCAGGAATGCCTGACTAGGCAGCGTTCAATGCATTTATAGGAGTGTCTCGTCGACCCAAAATGTCTTTTCCAGTTTGAAGCAAGACATTTTTATCTGCTCTCAAGAAGGCTTCTTTATGGTTTTGTTTGTCGATGATGACATTTTGGAGAATTTCTTTGCCTTGCGTCAAAGCGGCATCTTTCAAGGCGTGCAATACTCGTATCACCATTGGTTTTAAGACGGGGGCCACCGAACGAAAGGCATATTTCAGCATATCTCCTAAACCATGTCCTCGCTGTCGAGCGACTCCTTGGTACACTGGATACATGAGTCACAAGTCGTTAGAGTATCGTTTTCGAAAATGGAGTTTCACTGTGGCATTCCGTTTGGAGAATGGAATATTTTGTCCCAGATATCCTTTTATACCAATCTTGACAGCGTCGAAATACGACTTACTGTTGGGCAAATAGTGAGGATATACAAATTCGCGGTGAACGTGACAGGTGTTTCTACCTTCCTCGTCATTCATTTTTGCAGAATCCACTTTGAAAGGAATGACTCAGTAACGGTGGGGCTGTGTGTCCCACCACGTTGTACTCCACCACATCGGAGTACACGAAGATCAAACTCAATCCTTCGTTCAGTTCTACAGGGGATCGAAAATACTTGTAAAATTCCGTATTGCTAGGGTTGAAATTCGGAGCCATGTTTGTGTCCCCACCCAAAATTTCAAACAAACATTCATTCAAACTGTTGGACAACGTTTTGGGCGTCCTTAAATTTCATCAACATGCGACAAGCCACTTTATGGTACTTGAGGGTGACACTTCGTTTGGCTCTGTCTAGGGATTTTCCAAATAGTTCCTCAAACATGGAAGCAATCGTGTCCACCAAGTGTTGACCTCTAAAATAATAGCCTGCCATAATTTTCAATATATACATGGTGAATGATGGATTAAGTTCTGGATTCTTGATACCTGAAAACAGGATGTCATTCATGGATTTTTACACTTGTTCAGGATTTCGACGTGGAAAGTGTTTTGATTTTCAGTGATGTTTTTGATTTGTGTGGAATGAATGATTTCGACTAAAGCCACTTTCCAATGGAATTCGTGATCCAATTCGATGGCCTGACGTAATTTGGCCGTGAAACAGCATAAAGTATTGTGGGGAAACACATCCATGACCTGTCACTAGGTAAAGTAAAGTAAAATTGGTTTTTCATAATTCCAGAGTTCTGCTTTCCGAGGGGTCACTGGAGATCAGAGGAGTGTCCAAAAGAGGGTTATTATTGTTTTGGTGGTGATTGTTGGGAGGGTGGCTGGCGTCGGACGCAAGGCTCCCATTGTTACCGTTACAGTATTTCAGGGAAGGATTGGGGAGAAGGTGACCGATGCAACTGCTGAGTAAAATGGTCCACAATTGTTTGTCTCCTTGTTGCAAATTCAAATTGGCAATGGCAGCACCGATGACACAATACACCACAAAGATTTGGCAGAAAAAGACGATTTGCGTTTTAGGCACACGTTATCCACACCACACCCACACTCGTTGCTTAGTAGATCTTGCAAAGAACTCGGAGAAGGAGTGGTCACTGTCGTGGTTGACGCTGTATTGAAGGGCATGATGGTCACTTTTTATAGTTGATGACTTGCGAAGCGTCGATCTACGAATCAAAACTGGGAGGATATCCTTTCCAACGTACTTAGACTTCTTTGACACGTCGTTTTCCAAATTTACGGGATCTTTGTTTGAGAATACTTCCGATGTCGTACACTTCATCTTCTTTTTTTGTCACTCGTTGTAACTCGGGGAAATAAAAAGTTCCTTTTAGCGCTTCCCCGTTCATGGTTTCCAATTCATAGACGGTAGGATGACGACCACGCATTCGTCCAGTGACACGAAACAATTCGGTGATCCAATTGGGTAAATAACCTTTGTCGAAAGTGTGTTTGGTTATGGAAATGCGCACCCAATCTCCCGTCGTCAACACTCCACCTTTCTTGGGGACAGCTACAGTCGGCAACGTAACAAACAGGCGCTCAAAAACTTCATTGTCGGGAGTCACTTCTTGGGGTGCACATCCAATGCTCCGATGGTAAGATTGGTTGTGCATTTTGACCAGATGCGGTAAGACGTCAATGTACTTGAGAGTGTGTTGATGCGTAAAATATTTCCACATGCGTTCTTTCAAGGTGCGTTGAAAACGATCCACGATGCTGGCTTTGGTTTCGGGATTCTCGGTGTTGAAAATATGAATGTCTCATTTTTTTAATTTCTTTTGCTAAGCTTAGTTCAGAAATTCGGTGCCTTTGTCGCTTTGTCATAGAAGAGGGTGACGACCACTTTGTTTCAATACCAGTTTTAGGGGTCGCATTAACTCAGTGCTCGATTTGGAAGTCAATGGCACGACCCAAGCAAATTTGGGAAAGACGTCGATGACACAAAACAAATATTTGTAGCCACGATTATAGGTGGCCAAATGAGAGACATTGGCTAGGTCGACCTGCCATTGATGATCGATGCCCTCCACTCGGGTGCGATTTCTGGAAAATGTTCGTCGAATGGGTTTGTATAAGGTGTACGTGGCTTGTTCTTGTAACAATCGTTGCATTTGAGGTAAACGGACATTTTTCAGTCGGGTTTTGGCAGCACGATAGAATTTCTGAACTCCTCCTTATCCCGCAGGATGGGATGGATGGTAGTAAATGCTGGCGAATAAATTCTCCATCAGGACTCTCTCTCTCTTTAATAAGTCACCCACTCTTCACTGATGCTACTCTGGATGGGGTGAGATTGTGTTTTGGAAACGGCTTTACGAGTCTGAGGTGCCACGGGAGTAGAAGTCGAGGGTAGTGGTGGTGGTAATGGGATGGCTTTTGTCTTGCTTTCTTTATTCACATCTGGTTCCCCTTCTTTCTTTTTGACTTCTGTCGAAGGAGGAATGGACACCATCATTTTAACCCAAGCTTTGAGTTCTCGTTGACGTGTGGGGTAAGGAGCCAACAAGGACGCTGCAATCTTACTAGGGATGGGAGCCGTAGGCGGTGATTGAAAGACTTCTCGTGCCTCTTCTTCCACATGCATCTGTGGGGCTGCGTCTGTCCTGGTCACTGGGGTTAGTGTTGGTGATGTACTTTTCATCAAGGTCTTAAAATCTTTCAGAGTCGGTCGAGTTCTTTCGTCTAAAGCTTTCTGATGAAAGAGTTGAAGTCACTGCAACACTTGACCGTTTCTGACAAATCACTGCCATCCATCAACGATTGCAATTCGTTCCTTTTATCTTCTTGGTCCATTTTATCTTGGACCCATGGGTAAAACACCTGCCAGGAGGCCTCCCAGCATGGCTCCCGCTATTCCTTTGACAAAGGATATTCTGTTGAACCATTTGTTGAAGAACGTGTGGATGTTTGGCGAAGCGTTATTTCTGGTGTTTAGACAAAGGTATAGTTCCTTTCAAGACATTCAAACAACATTCTTACACGGTATCGATGACATCTTTGGAGGCTGTATGAATGAGTTGTTTTCGCATGGGTGGAGGGGCTTTGGACAGAACGGACAACAGGTCTTAATGTTTGGCTAAACGACTAGGCAATCCTTTTCTTTTCTTTCCTTTTCTAGCGAGAGAGTGATGGTGTGCACTTCTTTTAGGTGATTTCTTTTTGGTTCAGTAGCAAAAATACACTGAAGTTCATCGCTTGTCATGCGTCCTTTTATCTTTTTTTTTTACTGGTGGCAATAGACCAGTAAAATGTTATTGATGCTGTGGTAGCAAAACAGGCATACAAAATCGTCCTCTTTGCAGTAACCTCTTTTTCTTTGGAGGACTGGGTCTTTTCTTGGGTAGACGTCGAAACATGGCTATGCGTCCTTACGGATGCGAAATCCAACGAAGAGATTGTTGTTTTCTTTTCCTTTTCCTTTTTGGACAGGAGAACGACGATGGTGGTGGTGTGCACTTCTCGTAGGTGACACCTTTTTGCGCTTAGGAGCACAAAAACACTGATTCCCATCGTTTGCCCCCAGGTCTTTTTATAGTTGTGGAATGCGTCTCAAATGATTGTCGGTCCGTCGTATCCTTTTAATGGCAGGCATCACTCGACTTTGAGAGGTTCGCACCGGACTAAGTCGGGACAGTTCTTGCTTGGATAAATCCAGTAAACTCTGTAACATACCCGATCTCTCTTGGACTTTGATTTTGGGGGATGGTACTTTCTTAGCAGCTGCCGCAGCAGCTAAAGAGGAGGAGGATGTCACTACTGCAGGAGACGTTCCTGGAAACACAGGTGTCCATTTTTCATCAAATTAGGAAAGACGCATGTCAAATCGGGTTTGGGTGGCATCACAAGCAACGTAGAAGTGGAAGAACCTGAGGCTACTGGAGACGCGGTCACCGCCGCTGCAGGTCGTGGCTTGGGAATGTAAGGTTGCGTCCTGGATGTAGTGCCTCTCTTGCTGGTAGAAGCTGATTTCTGGGGTCTTTTCTTGGGACTTTTCTTTTTCTTTTTCTTTGGACTTTTCATTTTCTAGGGCTTTGACCTGGTCTTGACACCACTGCTCTTTTTTCTTCTGGGTACGTTTGGGTCGGGCAGTAGCTCTTTCCTTGGGGATGGCTTTTGGGGCATTTTAAGAAGGAGGAAATGATGACACCTATAGAACCGCTACATCCAGATTTCAAAATGATTTGCCTTTTGGTTTGAGTGCAACTGCGGGGATCTGCCAGTTGCATCAAGGCTACTTTCTTTCTCTCAAAAAAGCGTTTGCTTTGATTAGGGTTGTGAATGATGCCTTGCAGTAATTTACGTGCTGTCACCGTAAACCATCGTAAGACTTCTCTGAGACTGGCTTCAAAGACACGAGCACGTATTTGTGGATTTGTCTCGTGACTGATGCCGTACAAAGAACGAATCACTTTGACGGGAAGATGAGACTGAATGGAAGTCATGTTGACGATGTGTGAGACTGACCAAAGGTGTCCGAGGTTTTTATAGATTTTTTTAAGTCGACGGGGACATGTACACGACAGGCCTCCGTCTTGGCACCAGTGGTGAAACAGATGGGTACGAAATCGCAAATAATCGGGGATGGTGGGTTTTAAATCCACGTAAATAGGCGTGAGGGGTATAAATGGCATCGTCGTACGCATGAGTCACCCAAGGAGGTCTTAACTGTTTGGCTAAGACTTGCACTTGCGATTTATCTCTAGGGCTTTTAAACAAGACCACGTAATGAGCATTGCGACTGATGGTGCGATGGGCTTTACTTTGTTGAAACATATTTTGAGTGCTGTAAATGACACTGGCATTACGATGATGCCCTTTGCACGTAAACCACAGTTTTATTTCTTCTTCATCTTCTCTAACATGTCGTCGAAGATGACCAGATGGATTTGACTGCGGTCAGACACGATCACGTCGTCTTTGCGAGGAATGTCTTCTACAAACACGATGGAATCTCCTTGACTTTCTCGTAGGAGACTGTACGCCGATTGCCACTCTTTATTACACCACACGATACGTTGAGGAGGACGATCGATCAAATGATTTTTATGTTCGATCAAACGTTTGACAAATTCGATTTTGCCTGAACCGTTCGGTCCAGCAATTAACATGTTCAATTGATGACGAAGATACTAGGCCTCCCAACTAGCACGATCTAAGTTTTTGTCGATGACTTTGAAAGCGGAGGAAGAGGGATCAGAGACAGCAGAGGTAGTCATAGTGAAGGGGATGTCACTTTTGCAACGAACACAGACAAGACAAGAGTGTTTATACTCTTTCAGGACACGTTTATTTCAAAACATTTTTAAAATTGAACACGAAAGACAAAAATACATAAAATCCAAATGGTTAAGTACATCGATCAAATACACATCAAAACGATAAAGGTGGGATATAAACAAGTCACTATACAAGATATTTTTGTGACGAAGATGTGGTGTCCAGGGGACACTGGGTAATATTCTTAGAGACTCCACACTGGCACAGTCGCACAGGGGTTTTACCGAAATGGCCTTGTCAATGACAGTCCTGTCCTGATTGGGGTGGTTTTCTTCGGTGTCGGGTTCTTCTGGCACTGTGGCTAACACAGGTTTAAAGGTTTTCTTTTTCACTGGACACTTTAAGTTCACTTTTTCCTTTGAATGCATAACCTTGGGCAATGCAAGCCACGTCGTTCGTCTAAGCCTTGAAACCAAGATTTTTCCAGTAATATACATAAATCTTCGCAAGCATCCGGAGTGGCTAAAATTTCACATGCGCATTTAAGGGAAACACCATCATGTTTTTGTGGTAAGTACTGTTTGTAAAAAGTCCACAAGAAATCGGCTGGTAAACGAAATCCCAGAAAGTAAGTCACTAAGACACGCACCAAACGGCGACCCCAATTCAATGGACACAGTTCTCGTAAAAAGTGTTGGTAATCCTCAACAGTCTGAATTGTGTCATTCACATCCTTCCACGGAATCTGTTATATCACTAATGAAAAAGGTCGTGGCATGGTAGCAAATTTTTATACCTCTTTTTGTCGGAGGAAATAAGTGTGCTTTCTGCACAGAGCTGGTCATATTTCAATGGAGAATCTAAATTGTTTAGTCACTGACTTGCACATCAAACTCCGTACAAAAGTTTCCTCTTGAACCAAGTTTAGATTGTGTAAAAGATTTTGGTAACCCGCTAACTCTTCCTTTGGAATTAGTCGCAGTAAGTCTACCTTGTAGTAAATAGAATCAGTAGCAAACCAGTCCTTCTGATCATTCAGGAGTTGATCGATGTCTGATAACTGCATCGCTTTCTAATGAATCAGTCATCTGACAGCATTCAGGTTCCAGTGGTTTAAACATTGGTGACGTAACGAATGCAATTGTTCTTTGCGTTTGACTTGAATTTTGACAAACTCTCGGTAAATGCATTCTTTCAACTCCATAGCGAAGCCATGAATGATCTCTTGTAAAGTATCCATGAAGAGATTACTGAGGCCGTCCCACCAAAGGTAGATAGTAACAGTGCGGAGACCATGGAGCATGTTCTAGGCAAGCTGAATGTTTCTGCTCCCACTGGTGAAGTGACACACCGTAACTGAAGCACTTGACTTTATCACCTTTGTTCAAATTGATAAATCCTGCTCTTGCTAGTTCTTCGGGGGTAGCTCCTCCCAGATAGTTAGGCCACTTTCCTTGGAAGGTTTGGAATCGACTTTCAAAGTCGCAATATTCACACAACCGCACAAGGAACGAATATTCTTCTTTCACAGGTTCATTTCGATGAGGGTACGGTGAAACCCGAAGTAGTTTGCTCAGGGATGGATGACATCCGTAGGGTGGTAGCCGCACGGTTTCACGTTGAGGATGACATTGACAATGAAAACCAGTAAAGAGTCCACGATAACGAGTGACATCGCTTTCACATGCGACAGGTTTGACACGCACATCATTACTTTCCATAGTATGTGTAGTAGTAGTAGTAGCAGTAGTAGTAGTAGTAGTAGTAGTAGTAGTAGTCATAACAGAATTCGCATGATGAGAACTGAATCGCTGAGGTAACAGCGTCTAGCATCACTGCAATCTCAAGGCGCAGCATCGCACTCCACTTGAGAATCACTGAACTTGAATCGTGTTTGTTTAAAAGGATTTATCTTTCTCGCTTGCTGTTTGTAGTCACAATGAACGATCGGTTTGGACATTTTCCCTTTTAATATTCTGACCAATTTCGACGTGTCGGTAAGGTAAGGTGAAGTGATTGGGAAGCTGCACTCCCTTCTGGTACACGATTTGATAGAGTTTTTCCAAAGGTCGACTGACAGTTTGATGTATGGGTAAACGTACAATCTTGTGCGGTTCGTAGGTGGCCACTTTACACTCTTGATCCTCTCCAGATTGCAAAGCTTCTTTCAACATGCCAAAGTTCACCACTTGACTGGTGCGATAGTTTAGAGTTAATCCTTTCACTTTACTGTCCGTGTGCACTTCTCCTTGTTTGTTACGGTATTCGTCGCCAAGTTTGAGGACCGCAACTAGCAAAACTTAGAATCTTGTCGTCGGGGTGCTCGTCCGTCTACGCTCCTAAACGGTCGCCTTCGATGTCAGGGTGACGGTGATCACGGCGATCGATGTAGATGCAACTGTCCGTGTCAAAATACAGCACCCGATTCCCTAACTGGTGTAAGGCAATGATGACATTTCAAAATTCGTTGGCATGTACAAAGTCCAGTTCTTCTTCGTAATTGACTAAGATCAAGTCTTCACGAAGGACGTCCACGCGTTTCGTGTATTTGGTTTTGTCGTGAATCATCTGAAAGTAACGAGAAGGTTCTGTCAAATACTCCCTCTTGGTCAACAAGGACGTTGTGCCATTTTAAACCACAAACAATTTAACATCACTTTGGCAAACGATCGCTTTCCTTCGTTTTTCTCGATGCGGTCTAAAGTGATTCCCTCCTGCTCAAATTATTTCTCTTTGAAATTATCATGGTTTTCGGGAGTGTGGCACCAGGAAGGATAGCCGCTGGCTTCTTGTTTCAGTTTCAAAAAGGCGTCCACATAGTAGGCAAAAATACCTTTCTGAGTCTCGTCACCCTTGTGGTACTGTTCTGTCTTGGGAAAGTGGTAAATTTCGTACACTTCTAACAATTGGTATCCCAGATCCATAGCTTTGAACAATTCCACGCTGACCCACGTTCCTCTCAGGTGCGTCACAAGGGAAACATCAGTTTTCCTTGGCAATGGTGAGGTAAAACTGGATGGTACAAGTCCGTGGGAGACAAGACTTTACTTTTAACCAATTCTTCGTATTGTCGAATGTTTTCGAGGTCAATGTGTTCCGTCAGCAATTGCGAGTGCCCTGCGGAAAAGTGACAATATTTGCACACGTACGGATACAGCGAACACACGTCCAAGTATTTGATTTCTTCCCCTTTCTCCTTGTCGGCGTGTTGCAGCAAACAGGTGGCATTCGTTCGTCCTCCGTACAAACTGTCCCGCGGATTTAGAGGGTCAACCAGCTTGTAACTTTCCACGATACGTTTAAACTCGGGATCGGTTTTCAAACGGTGATCGTACTCGTGTCCCACATTTCCACCACTTGGTATTCTTGCTGTTCTAGCTTTAAGGGTCGCTGACAAGTGGCCTCGTACAAGTCTTCCATGGAACGTTGGAAAAACTGATTTCTAGTGTACCGTTGAGGGTAGCAGATGGGACATGCGTGAACTAAGCAACCGTTAAACTTATAGAATATCTTGGGGTTTTCTAAGTCCCAACCATTCACCGAATACGATCCATTTGCCTTTTCACCTCCTCCGTTTCGGGCGCGTTGGATCCATTTGTCTTCCTTGTCGTACAAGTAATGTAGACAGCGTAGAGCTTTGACCGAGTATTCACGTTTGACAAAATTGGATGTTTGAGGGCGTATGGCAGCCAGGGTATTCTCGGGCATGAATTGTTTGCGTTACACTAGAGAACACGCTTTGGCGATGGTGCAGGCTTTTTTGAAAGGATCGTTCGTGTTCCATGAATAATTCTCGAAATTTTTGACAGCATCGCCGTAAAATGTCCTCGTCGGAACGATAATACTTTAATATTTCTTCCTGAATGTCGAAGGGGTCCAAAGCGTGAGTGTGTTACCACGCGTAGAAATCTTCTCGTTGTTTGGTGCGCATGTTGTCGGGGTCGTAGTAGTGAGCCTCAGGCAAATGGGGTAGAATGGTGTGTTGATTGGCTTTGGTATTGAAAAAGTGCGGAAAATAACCTTTTGTCATTTCTGTCATTCAGAACATTTTAGGCATTCTACTCAAGAGTATGGGAAAAGAAATTATGAATGTGAATGCCGGTTTCTAGCATTCATTCGAAATCGAGAAAGATGAAATTCCCTTTCTTCTGGATATCTTCCTCTTCCTCCCGTTTGGGTTGGTATTTTTGAATGTATCAGTCGTGTTCCAAGTCCACGATTTGGTGACAGATGTGACATCGTTTCTTTTCTGGACAAATGTGTGCCTTTGCGTTATTGCTACGTATAATTTGTCCAGAAGGTGGACACAATTTCAGGAGTTGGCAAGCACTTTTCCGCTGTGAACTTTGTTTCTTCAGATGATTTTGGTAACACGTTGGGCCGACAAAAGTGCGCTGACATGCAGGGCAATGCATTCGTTCTTGTCCTACGCCCAGACAGGGTTTAAAAGCCAAACATCCATCACATTTCGATCCACAATGCTTGTGTTGCTCTCCATTATTATACCAATAGTCACATTTTTCACAGTAATAACTGTATCCCAGGAATCCAGTGGTACTGGTAATGTTATCGAAATGTTCATCGTGACGACAGACTTGAATGTATTTTCCGTCTTTGAAATCTTGGCCTCGAAAAAACAGAGTATGCGGACTTCTTGAGGGTGCACTTTCAAGGTGTAGCGTGGAGCTAAGATGTCTTGCAATTTTTGCATTTCAGGAATGCAACAGGCAGTGTTTTTGTATAGGCCAGCTTGCTGTAACAGGAGTTCTGCTTCTCCTCGTTGTTTGGCTCGGTTCGATTTTTGAATAGTTTGCCAAGCTATTTTCCATTCTGCTGTGTCGTTCTTGTTGGAATACGTTCGTCCCACCACGATGGCACGGGCTGAACACATCTTTTCTTGAGTGTTGTTACTTTGGACGAGGCTACGCTTGCCTTGCTGCTGCTAATGTTGTTCACCAATAACACTTTTCTGCGTTGTCCAGTCCCTTTGGGAAGACAAATCTGGGTCATGCACAGTGTCGCTTTTCCATCGGTGATGTGAAACTTGTCATTGGATTGCTGTACGTGTTGAATCTTGTCGATGACTTTGGAAGGTGTTAATTCTGCGGGACTGCTGAACTATCCAAAGATAGGACTTCGTGATAAATGGAAAGTCTCAAGCGATCGTCTCCTTTGGTTCGATATTGCCGTTTCAATGTGGTTAACAAAGAATCCCACAAATCGGTTATTAACCCCTCTGTTTTCTCCAGCGGTACGTCTGACTTGAAATCTTTAAATTTCACCGTGTACGTGTAGACCGTGGTTCTAACTTTTCTAGAGGAGCGTTTATCAGTCTGTCGATTTCGATAGTAGTTTTCAGTTGTTTCTGGTAGTGGACTTTGGTTCGACGTAGTCTCTCTGGATCTGGATTCTGGCTCACTCATGTCATCTTCAAAATCGCTAGCATGGATTTAAGTCAAGACTTCAGCTACTGAACGAGGCGACAGGTCACGTTTCTTTCTCTTACTTTCTTCTCCTTTCTCCACGAAATGGTACGATCGTTTCAACTTGATTGCAAAAGGTCAAATGATTACATTTTAAACGGCATGGTCTATATATATATCATTCTCTATACAAAGGGTCAGTGTCTTCCATCGAAGTAATCATTTCACTCTCAATCCTACCAGCACGATGGAAGAGCCAACCCAGATTTAACTTCTGATCAGAGCTTTAAGAGGTGTCATAAGAAGGTTTTCTTTAGAGAAGCCGACGGACTACTCCCTCTCCTTTCGAGATAAAAGTCAAGATACTTGCTATATCTGTCAGAAGAAAGGGCATTGATCTTCAGAATTTCCACAACGTCAAAGCAAGACTGGTGTCAGAAGAGACAAAGGTCAAGAGAAAGGATATTGGTCTTCAGACTGCCCTAAGAAACAACAGAAGCAGGAGGGAGAGAGCGGTTCCGAACAGGAAGAAGAGGTACCCTCAGAAAAGGAAGAACCCAGACACGTCCAGAAAGAGAAGAAACGAAGACGAGAAGAAAGTGAGGAAGCAGAGGAAAAACCTGTGACAGTGAAGAAATTTTATAAACGGAGAGAGAGAAAAGACAAAGAAGAAGTCTATGAACTTTTTAAAGTGTTGTGTTTTGAAATTGGATTGTAATTTGTACCAGAGAATACACCTAAAAGAAAAATGTAAGTATCTCTTAGTTTTGATTTTATAATAAGGACCTACACTCACGCACTCACACACGTCCATCATGAAAAAAAAGGGATTTGAGTTTTATTTGATTTTGGGAAACATTGAGTAGTCTCTTTTCGAGAGAGGTGGGTGGCCCTGAAAAGGACCGTTGAGTGTTTTTTTTTTTTTTTTAAAAAAAAAAAATCTCAGGAACGGAAGGTAATGCACTTTAACTACCTTATCCCTTTGCCACGAGCAGGACCTACTTCTGGACCTGTTACTATCGATGATTTGGTAGAGATCACTAGTGTTGGTATCTCAGGCGTAGTGGGACTATGAACAGGATTGGAATGTTTGGCCCGGGAGGTCTTTTTCTCTTGGGTCGTATTAGAGAAGTCTGATACATTTGTTTCAGACTCCTTAACTCTGCCAAAATGTCCTCCTTCTCTCTAGACCTTGTTTCTTCTCTGCTTCTTCTTCTTCCTGTGGTTTTCTTCTAGCCTCTTCTTCTTCTCGCTATTGCTGTTGAATGAGAAAGGCTTGTTCTGCTTCTTCCTGCTGTTGCAAAAATTTCTCCAATTCTTCTTTCTGCCTCTGTTTAAAATCCTCGACGTACGGTAAGGAAGAGAGAAAATCCGCTAAATCCCAATTAAAATCGTTCTCTTCTGGAAGTAGGATTGTGGTTGTTATAATGGCCGCTGCTCGTCTCCAATGCCGGTGCACCCGTATTCATTGTCTTCTTAGTTTCTGTCAGGAAGAGAAGAAGATCCGTGGGATGCCCTCTGTGTTAACTGAATGGTGTTAAGAAAAAAACAAAACAAAGGCTCTTTTCAGGGCCCCTTCATTGACTAGAAAAGATGTATATTCTCTCTTGCCTAAAAAAATGTTTTAGTCGATTTTTTGTGCGATGGATTAATGTCTATAAATCTATGTATATGTCTCTAATCATGTCTCTAACCCTGTCTTCAAGCACGTCTCTATGCCTGTGTCTCAATTTAGCGTATTCAGGTCAGCCTCTTGCCACACTGTTCCTCCCGATTGATGTCAGCCACTTGCAACATTGGTTCCAGTGTCCAGTACCGTGAGGTCGCCCCTGTTCAACTCCTATTGTCCGTATACAGGCCCAATACATTCCCTATGTTCAATTTCCCTTGACCGTATACAGGCTCAATCTTTTGTGCGTATATTCCATGTCCATTTAAGTCTTGTCTGTATGTCCCCCAGGGGGTCTTGTAATGTTAATTTCTATTGTCCGTACATCGCCCCCGTCTCTACTGAGATTAAAAATCACAAATATAAAGTCAACTTTGAAAGATGGCACTCAATGATAATAATCAGAGAGCTTTATTGTCAACTTTATAATCTGCACTGAAAGTAACTCGACCACGACATAATGCTTTTCCAATTTTAACCAGTTCGCCGAGATTACATTTTAAGCCTGACCTTCATCAACAAACAAAGTTTATATTTGCGATGGAGTGTAGGTCAAAGATAATCTAAATATGTACATGTTACTTTTCTGGTGCAGAAATATGAGATAAATTTTAAAAATGCGAACCTCAAGAAAAACATTCTAACTTTTAAAAAATCGATTATTTAATCACAGCATGTTAAAATTTGTATGTTCTACTTAAAGAAAACTTAAACATCACTTAGCACAAACATGCAGTATAACGAAGAAAATAGAACAGGATCATCGATTAAAAGTAATATGTGATAAATGAATCAGTTGACCTGTATTTACGAGAAAAAAAGTTTTAAGAACATAGCACTGAAATAGAATTGTCACAAAAGGCTTGCACTAAAAGCATTGGAGCAATGATACATTGATGTAAAGTAAACGGCTACCCAAATAATAAAGGCAACTCATAAAGCATGCACTGTACTCGATCTTTCGAATGAATGTTCGACTTTGGGTTGTCTCATTTATCCATCGATGCGCACACATGTCTCAGCCCATCCCACTTTATCCCACCCCACCCTGGCGATCATCACTTTTCGGAGGCGGACCCCTGGCGCCGGTAACAATGTCTATCTCACCCGGTCGCACTCCTGGCGTTTTTTAACGTTTAGTGTTGTTTTTCTTCATTTATCATGGTATAAATTGGGAAACCATAGAGCACATGTTAAGATGTGTTATTCGGCAACTGTTTTTACATTGATAAAAAGACAAAATATAAAAACAATAAACGTCGATGTTGAACTCATAATAGCAATTCTGAACAAATTAAATTTTGTCTTGAATTCTACTTATTTGTATATGTTTATGTAATTTTCTGACTTTTAAAGACTTGTGTTAAAATATTCTGCCTGTTTGTTTTCTTCCGGTAATTCTAGATTCAATAAAATTCCACATACCCATATGCCGAACAACTTTTGCGAATGAAAATTAGGGCCGCGCCGACAATCTTCAAACTGAGTCAATTTGGATAAAAACGCATTTATAGGTGAAGAATTATTAAATTATAAAACGAATAAACATGAAGCCAAGTTTTGCTCTTAGCCTTTAGATCAAAATGTTGTGTCCGAGAGCATGGGGCATCTAGGATCAATCCAATGCATAGAACAGATCAACATATGGTCAACACTCAACCTAAATTGCTTCGCAGGTTGCGGGAATGAATCTCAGTTATGTCTCGGTATTTTCACCCCCCCCCCTCTCTCTCTCTCTCTCTCTCTCTCTCTCCTACACACACATCCACACACCAAATCAGCTAAGAAATATCTCCTTTTAAATGTGGTAATATTAAAAGACTTTTGAGACTCCTTGTATTTCGATTGAAATATAACATATATTTAATATGATTTATTTACTGAAGGAGACTCCAAGTTATCATTTTATGTTAGATAATTGCAAATGATATGAATATTGTATGTAACAGATTATTTCATTGGTCAAAAGCCACCATGTTAACACGATTAGCCCCTAATGTTTATGAATAGTCTCTTTGTTGAACAACTGAAATTACCACTTAGAAAATGGCGGCTATGGTCATTTTGCGATTTGGTTTGTTTTCCTGTTTTGCTGCACATCAATGCAAATATGTTATTTAGTGCTCAGGCCTTAGGTCTTTGGGGTAAAGTGTCTTGCCAAAAGACACCCCATAGTTGCTGTGCCAGGATGATTTAATGTTTGGATTCGAACCTGCACCCTTTGAGATTTGAAAGCGTAAATTTGTATTTTTGTAGATAGTTTCAATCAATCAAGTACTACTTAATGCTGTAACTAGTTAAAACCAAACGTTGAACAAGAGGCAAAACATACAATTTACTCAACGAATGTTCCACCATAAATATTTGCCTGACGTTCCATTATGGTGATCACTTAATTACATTGTGAGAGCAGTCTTTAACAGCATTGCTGTTATGATGAGATATTTTTCATAACCTTCTCATTTCTTGCTATGAGAAGGAAACACTCATAACTTAAGAAATGACTTAGCCCATGGTGAGAGAGAGAGAGAGAAGGAGAGAGAGAGAGAGAGAGAGAGAGAGAGAGAGAGAGAGAGAGAGAGAGAGAGAGAGAGAGAGAGAGAGAAGAAAGAGTTCAGACTCTCTCAAGGAAGCTGTCACGCATAACGGTGTAGATACGGCTACATCTGGGGAATATGGCGATGCAAGAGAGGTAGCGGGATCGACTGTAAGAAAAGACGGACGGAGTCTTCTGATTCGTTTGACGGAACGAACTTTATTTAAATAATTGATATATATAGATATATAATACTACATTCTAGAGATATACCTTATAAAGGCTTTATATTTAAAATACACGAAATATACTTTTCCTTCGAGCTTACCAACTTCATACATTTGTATAATTTTAGAACATAATACAGATGATTAAATCTCGACTAAATGCATGATAGCCAAAGAGTAAAAAATTCAATAGTTGCGATTAATGCAACAATCATTTTGAAGAAATGTATTTAACTAAATTTAAAATAGAGTACTAATTTGGAATAGTTACTAAAACAATATTCTTTATTACTTAAAGATTATTTTATTTCCAAAATAAATTTTACTAAACATGAAGCTGGTTGTGAATTCGTCTTTTCCAATAATAAATACTATAAACACGAATGAACATAAATTCTTTTAAACAATTAAACATTCCATTACATTATAATAGAAAATAGTAGAGAACTCACAAACATGATGCAAAAATATCTAGTCTAGACTGAACTTTACCGTGAAAATTTCAAACATTTAAAAGCCCCTATACCTTAAAGAAGTTTATGAACACAGACGATGCTTACTTGTAAGGAAAGACAGTCTACTGATTCTCGATGAATGAACTGATTTTGTGCTAGATTGTTCTCAATTTATACGCAATTTTGGACGTATCGTCAAGGCCAAATATGGACATTCGTCCAGGTACTTGTGTCCATTCATTTTGCATAGTCTTTCTTACTGATACTGACTGCGTCTGAATAGATCATCTGACAGACAATTCTGCTGCGTCGGCTTATTTGTTTTAAGAAACGCGTGAATCTTCTAGCATACTCATCCAAAAGAAATTTGCCTGTTAAGCATAATTTACAACCGAGTCTAAAAGTTGCTGACTTTTAGATACAAGGGAAATGTATTTTATAGTACAAGGGATTTTGCAATTTCTCGTAAAGCACAGTCTTGATTAAAATGATATACAGCTGTAGTACAGAAATAAATAAAAGTAATCTCAGTATATTTTAGTGTAAAATTACTTTCAATATAATTTAATGAAAAATTGCTTTCAATAAAATTTAGAGAAAATTTCTATCTTAATAAATTTTACCAAAAAAAATATGTCCTAATATTACTAATTAGAACACAGTATCAAAAATAAACAAGAAGAGTTAACAAAATACAATCTGTTTCAAGCTATATGAAGACGGGAGATACTGATCCGCTTAACCCTTCTCATAAACCTTTATGGATACTTTCTTTCTTTTGCTGCCTGATTTATTTTTGCCTATTTTTTCTCAGCTTATTCCATTCTTTTACATGGACGCGTCCTATATGAACCCACTTAGGTGAATTTTTAGAAAAATATAGAAACATTAATATTCGAAGACAAGCAGCAATGCTACTACCTGACAAGTTTAAAAGATGTTTCTGCAATAGCCTAATAGATTCATTGTCAGTGGATTAGTCTCTAAAACTGGTGTGTACCATGCGATTGCCTTGCAAAGTCATAAAACTGGTGTGTACCATGCCATTGCTTTGCAAAGTCATAAAACACAAAATAACGTCATTAGTTCTGACACTTTTAAAACCACACCCCTTTTTATCTTTTGTATCCTTTATTTTGAAGATGGCGATCTATAAAGGCCAACACATTCATTTAGAGGATCTTGCAGTACTGGCAGGTGCCCGTAATTCAGACCATAGTGTGTGTAAGAGTATTGGTTTACAGTTACTGACTAGAAGATACAATTTCACCGGGAGAGAATGGAAAGCACGGTATGATCACTTAAAATGAAGACCAATGCCCTTTATAGCCTTACTTATGAAAATAAAGTTTCTTCATTCATTTTTTGTTCTTTTGAAGAAAAAAATCCATTAATATCTGATAAACATATTATGTAGTATCATGTGATTCACGTGAGAGAATTTTTTTAATGGCTTGCACGATATTGCAATGTTGTGACGTCATCAAGTATTTTTTCTTTGTGGCGTTATGCAGTTGAAATGGCATTTCATTCAAATAAAACAATTACAATTTTAATCTTTTCCCTAAATCATCTAATAAAACAATTACTACACTGGTTTCGATGAATCTGACCTTTTATGAACCAGATAACTCATGAACTTGTGCACCATAATGTGTCAGTCAATGGGAATTTTATATTTTTATTAAACTAATGAACTTGAACACCACTTTGCGTCGGTCAATAAGAAGTTTATATTTTCATGAAACAAATTAACTTGAACACAGTGATGTGTCGGTCAATAGAAAGTTTATGTTTTCATTAAATTCGTAAACTTGAATACAATTATGTGTCGTTCAATAGAAAGTTTACGTTTTCATTAAACTCATGAACTTAAACACCTTTCTCAGTATATACAATTAGGGCATCCTTCACGTTTACCTGAAGGTAATGACCGGAGAAGTGGTTAATTAGTTGACATTTTGAATTAAAAAGAAGCTATGTTTAACTTGAGAGTATTGAACTGATCCGTGCAAGTTGTAGGAATGTATGAAGTGTTCGTTTGACGAAATACTCTGATTAGATTTACCCTCTCAGCGGGAGATTCCAGCATATATGAATGACTTGATATTCTGAACTCCTTGCTTGTATAGGAATAAACTGGCAACAGACCGCTCGCTGTAGTTTATTCTCTAATTCCTCCCTTTCAATTTGCGTCATATGGCAGTCCGCCATATTTTTTTACAATGGGGAAACTGTGCTATTATTAATTCGGTGATCCGAACATGTTTATAACATTTCGTATGTTTTTATTGTGACTTTCTGTACATCATTTTTAAATATCTATATATATATTCAAGTTCGAAATCACAAATGTCGAATGAGAAAAAGAATAAAAAGAAGTCGGAAACATCTGCCTTATCCAACATTCATACTTGTTGACTGCAATTAACGAGAAAAGGCAAGAGTGAACGTTTTCTTTCGAATGCAAACTTTCAATGATGACTTTTGCATGTGATATTTAAGCCTTGATTTTAAAGTTAGTAACATAACGAATGCTGCTTTGATGCAGTTGCCTGGAGCAAGAAATGATGGAATTTATTTATAGTCGGCAGGGTTTCAACAACAATTCAACATAAACTCAAATGATCTTGTAACCGAGATGACATAAAACATTAAAGACATAAAATTCGACATGATTTTGCAAGATACACGTACGCAGCATAATACACGAATACAATGGGATAAATCTCATAGTATATAAGTTAAAATATAGGCAAAGAAAGTACTTTTAAAAAAGCGATAGATAAAGGTGACTTTAGCATTAACCATCTATAACACAAACAACACACAGGTTAGGACCTGATAGGATGCAAAGAAAACCAAATTACATTTTTTTTTAAACATCGTCTAGGTAACTTAAATTATACGTTACAGTTTAAATTAAATTAAATTAAATTAAATTAAATTAAATTAAATTAAATTTGAGCATTTTCAAAATGCCACCTTAAATGTAAGAAACTCGTAATCTCTGAAGTTGGACATGAATTCTAATATGTCGGACACGAGGAGGTCAACATATCGTGGGTCGTTGAATTCTGACAGGTTTTATCACAGAGAGGTCACCAGATCGTGGGTCATTGAATTCTGACATGTTGGCTACTTACTGTAATACATTACAAAAGAAAATATGTAATTGCTGTGCCAGATGTGTACTTTTGCACAACCAGCCATACATATATATCAAAAAGTCAATCTGAATAGGTAAGTGGCCTTGTTTTTTTGCATTATCAATGTTGCCACGGTCATCAATCATAAAGAAGGTATGTGTACCTTGATAGATATCAGTCAGTAACTCTTGTTATGCATATTTAATTTACATTGTTTGCTGTCTTTTCTCCATGATTATATGTTATGTACATCTGTATTTTATACTTCAATTCTCCAAAATTAACCTCACCAGGATCATTTATTTTATAAACAACATAATACGTACCTAATATTTCTCTTTGATTGTAGAATAAATATTCAGATCATTATTAATTGTAAACATCTTTACTCCAAAGTAAGTTAAAAGATACAGCCCTGATTCTGACCTTGGAAACTTCCAGCATGGAATTTTCCTATTAAGTTGACAGAGTACTTTCAGAAAATGATACTTACGACCTAGGTCAAGTAGACGGGTATATCATCTTGTTTACATTGGAATTATTCATTCTTGCCTAAACATCTGATACAGAATCAGTGTTATTGCTTTATTAAGTTCTAAATACGGTTGGATTTATTTACTTAAATTTTTTATTTACTGGAATTACATTGGTGCATTAGCACATTCGAGATAACAGGCACATCAACACATTCAATATCGGAATTTATTTGGAATACCTCTGGAGTTCAATTACAACTTCATAGATTTGGACCTGCGATATAACTTCTAGGATTGTTTTGGATTTAATTCACAATTCTGTAAATTTTTCATAAAGTTTCACTGTGTTCTACGGAAATAAATTATTTTATTTCTTGAAGTTTACAAAACTTGTTTCATATATAAGCTTACCCCAAATTTCCAAAGACTTCCATACAACTTCAGTTGTTAATTATAAAGTCCAACGTTTCCATTCTATGCATAAATTTTACTCTGATCAATAAAAGACCACAGATCTCACCACTTTCCAATTGTCTATCACCGCACATCTGCATGCTTTCTCTTCATCAACTTTCCGTACCGTCAGCAGTTCACGCCGTCAAACTATACAACTTCCCCAAACACAGGGTTCTAATTTTACTGCGCCAGCTTAGGCCAGTCGAATCATGGTTTCGGGCCAAATTGTGCCTGTAAAATTCCATCACATTTACCACCATAACGACATAAACGGTATCTGCCGAGTCCCTTCTTGTTTATTCCATTGTGTAATTTATCAGCATCCAACTATAAATACTGCACCTGCAGTCACACAACCAATGTACATCACTAGATTTTAATAGAGACTATGGAACGACAGGGACACTCATGCGGCCCCGACCTGAATTCACCAAAAGTAAATCATAGCATCATGGAAACTCACTTGCAATTTACTCCGTGACGTTTGCTCCTAATAACTGCCTAAATGCTAAGGAATATTTCCACTGGACCGAGTTCCAATAATCAAACAAGTAATCACAAAAATCCAAGAATTCCTTAAAACGGGGCGCTATAACCAAATGCGCAGACTCCAAATTTATTACTATATATA